>CM076577.1:1045513534-1045583887 GCA_034641835.2 Pinus albicaulis | reverse complement strand
TGTGCATTTGTGGCCACTTTTTACATCATTCCAATATGATGCTTAGAGAGAGAGCTATGAATATTTTCCCACGATCACCTATTTGAGATGAAATTCAGAATCCTCAAACAACCCTAATTTCCACATATCATATCTCTGAAAATGTTGCGAACCAATATCTGAAATTTTTTGAGGATGTTCCTCAAGATTGTGGCTTCGTACTATAAAATATTTAGCTTTTGAACCTTCGTAGAAAAAAAGTTATTACAAAAATACCATGATGACCTGTTTATGTTAAATTCAGGAGCCTGAAAAATGACCTAACTTGCACAGTTCATATCTCATAAAATATTACGAACCAAGCTCTAAAATTTTTTAAAGATGTTCCTCAGGATATTGGCTTCAAACACTAAAAATTTCAGATTATGAACCTTCGTAGAAAAAATGTTATAGCGAAAATTCCACGCTGACCTGTTTGGAGCAGTGAAACCCTAGAATCTCAAAGCTCTGATACCAAATGTTGTGAAACCAGCTCCAAAAAGAGAATAAAAGAGATATCAACATCTTAGAAATAAGCATTACATTACATGAAATCTCCAATACATTACATGAATAAACAATTCTTGGATGATTCAAATTACAAAACCTCCTTTTTATATATAGGAGTGCATGGGGCCACAATGTAATCCTAGTGGGGCAACAATGTAATCCTAGCCGACCTAACAATAATAATTAAAGGGCACAATAATAACAATATGCGGGTTACAACGGTACAATAATAACAATAACAGGGTTACACTAACAACAATAAGGGACTATACTAGTAATATAGGAACCTAACACCTAAACTAATACACCACCCTCTAGGATTTACCGTATATCCCACCATTCACCGGTAAGGATTCCTAGGCCTAATCAAGGGAAACCACCTCTCAAGATTTACATAAATCCAATGTTGTATCACTAGGCCATAAATCTAGGCAACACCTCTCAGGCTTTACAGCAATCCAAATCCAGATCACTAGGCACTAAACTAAGGAAACACATAAACTGGTTATGTTTCATAAATAATAATAATATTCAAAGGTGCACCTCACTCATCTTCAAATCCATATAGAAATCTAGCTAAATCAAGACATGAAAACTCTACAACACCATGGCTATCCGGAAATGGCAAGGCTAGGCTAAAAACACTGTCACATCTAGAAAAACCCATGCCAAGACATGAAATAACCACATAAAATACCATGCATGCCAAATCTAGCACAAAAAATACACACGCAAATCGATATCTGCCAAGAATCCTGATGTAGCTTCCTTATTCATGCTCCTCCTTTCTTGATTCCTCATTCTTCTTACTTTATTACCTTTCTTGGTCCAATGCAAAAGTGCTCCAAGAAAAATTGAAGTGTATAAGAGTGAGAGAGAGATGGAGATAATAATAAGAGAGCTCTAAAAATGTGAGAAAAATCTTGCCAATTGATCCTCAAAAGCCTTTTTATAAATGAGGCCTCTATTTTCATCATTTTCCATTATTTTCCTTCATTTTCCTCCTCACATGCAACCTGTGACCTTTCACTTTTCTTTTATCCTATTTTCCATTATTTTCGTACATAAAAGTGCTAAATATGCCATTTTTCCTTTCCAAAGCCTTAATCATCTCCTTTTCCAATTTCCTTTAGCCACAATAACCAAAATGAACACCCACTAGGATTTTTTTCCCAACATTCAGCTTGGAATAAATTTCCCATCAAACTTGGCCTTATATATATTTTTACATGCATTTTTACTATGGCTATTATAGAAACCTCCCCCTTGGGGAACACCTTCCTCGGTTTTCAACCATACATGTACCTCAGCACAACCACTAAAAAGAAAACATACTACCCATGGATCTTTATAACATAACTCGTTTTATTTTTTATAATGAATAAACTTCTCCAAAGAAAAAATAATCATGACAATGATACCGTGTACTAGAGGTTTATTACATGACCCATTACGATATTTACAATAACAATCACATATATACATATGCACATTTTCCCAACTGGAAAATAAAAGGATACAATTTATCCATCTACAATAAGGGAATCCAGAGGCTTAGACCTCCACCCTCAAATGTCCACAATCCACTACCAAATTCAAAGCTACATCCAATGTCGAGCGCTACAATCCTATGCTACTGTACTCTAAGTGAAAAATTATCTACTCAGCCTAGGGCACACTCCCAATGTGCATATGTTTCCATCCTGAAATTCTAATGAACAAATCATATCCACGTCGACCTTCCATTGTTTGTTATGCAGTCCCTTAGGAATCACGTAATCCCCTTTTATCCAGTCACTCACCTTCCAAATTCCCTGACATCCCCTATGCTTGGTGATCGATCCCTTCGCAAGGTTTCCTCACATCGAAAGATACAAAAACCAAGGCATATACCTACCTCAAAACCATAATACCAGTCATAACATGCTCATGGAAATCAATGGAAATTATTGGGTACTAGTGTTCCATAATGGCTTTGAGTCCTCAAGTTCTTTACTAGCATACTTCATGTTTCAATTCCTTTTGTTGTTGCTGCTAATGCTTGCAATCATTTTCAACCACCTAATTGGGAATTTCATTCTTTCATATACCAAGCACATAATTTCCATTATATTCAAAATAAATTGAAATAAATTCACATCATACCTCATTGGTAGATCATCAATAAGGTGCACTTGCAATCTTTCTCACTTCCTGTCACAACAAGTCAAACTAGTTTTTTTTATCTATCATCATGTAGAAACATATCACATCTAGTTAGCTCAAAACACAAACATCATAAATTAAAATAGTGAATCACATGAAATCACCATAAACCATAATCATAAATCACATGTAGCCATCATAAGTTAGAATCCCATATCACATGCATAATAAAAATGAAATAAAATACCAATACTTATCCTTCATTGGTCCTTAATTCCGCCTTTTTTCTTTTTGTAGACATAATGGATCAATTTCCACACCCAACAACCACATACTGCCTTCTCCTCTACCATGTGCACATACATGCATTATATAACACATACATTCAAACAGGGCATACAATACCACACAATATATATACCAACACCCAGTGTACAACAAAACACATGTACATACACATACATCTAGTGTACAAAAAAACACAATACATATGCCTATACCTACACAAAATGCATATACCAACCCGTGTAGAATACAACATAACATATATACAAATACATAGTACAACACAATGAATACACATTTCATGATACCAGGACTGCACTAGTCACATACATAGTTCCGAATGCCCGTAAAAAAACATGTACAATATGCACACAATACCACATGTATAGTAGTACAATATGAACAACACATACACAGTACCAGCTATACACAACACTACCTACACAAAGTGTGCACAACATCACATGTACATGAAACCACTTACACAAAGTGTACATAATGTGAAATATAGACTACACTACCAGTGCAATGCGTACACAATACCACAAGTACACAACACCATGTACATGAAATCTACACGACATCACATGTACACATCACCACATGCATAAAATGTACATGACACCACCCATGTACAACACCACATGCACTCAACGCCACATGTACAACAATGCACACAACACCATATGTACAACTCACAAACAACATGATATCTACATATAAGCACATATAAAACATGTACATAGAACCATACATACACAAAAATACATATCCAACATGTGCAAAACACCATATGCATGGAACACCAGATTTCCAACATGCACATAGTACGGTATGTATACAACATTTCATATACAACATGTACATAACACCATCTATATCTAGCACTACATATGCAAGATACACACAACACCATATATACAATAAACACTAATCAAGTAGCATCTATAATTTATGTAACCATAACATCAATAGAATGAAAGGAATACTCATAACCATAATTCATATAACAATCCTTAAACTACATACCTACGTGCCCAATATCCAAACCTACATGATGACATGCTCTTTCCTTGAGGTCTAATGCTACAACTTCACTTTCATGGTATGCATATCCTTCTTTATCTTAGCCAACACATTAGCATCATAACATACCAATATCATCATGATGGCCTAATCACATATAATGACCTTATTCATGAGAACCTTCACCAAAACAATGCAAACTTCACCATATGCACCCACTTGAAATGTCTAACTAATCATGAATGACCAATTCATGTTCAACATACGAAATCACACAATCAATCATACATGAATAACACTAAAGCATGACCAATATGCAACCCTAGCATAAGCAAGCAATGCATGTACAATATTTAAGCAATCATGCATGAAACAGACACAAACATGAGCAACACATAACTAGTCATACACTCATGAAAACATGTTAATAATGACAACATAAGCCATTCCATGGAAACACCACTACCACCAAGGTCAACACAAAAAGGATCCAACAAGCACATACACTATAGGTATTAGAAGCACATAAGAAATAAACAAAAGCATGGCCAACACATTGCCCATCCGGTCGAAGGGTTGAACCATGCTCAAATACCACTATGTAACACCGTTCTCCCACATCTACCCAAGTAACTAAAAAACTGGGGTAAACATGTGACAAGAGGCTAATACAATGAGATTCAAACTCGTATGTAAATTTAAGAAAGTGGAATCAACTAAAAACACATCAAAATCCCTTGTACAACATCAAAAACACCCTGAGGTGGTAACCTAGCCTTTCTGGCCTCTCACCCCTGGGTCACACTGACAATTTGAACCTTTTGAGCTATATCCATAGGAATAATATTGTGTGCCTGAATCTAGGAGGCTATAGCCCTAGGCACAACACTGCATTCCTATGGCTAGGGCCCCAAATTCCCATTTTTGTGCCTACAACCTCAGAATTTTAGCCACCCTTTTAGGCCCAAAGCCCTGGTGACTTCCCATAAATTCATGGAAACATAAGGGATGATAAATAACATTAGTAAATGATACATAAGTAATCACATCAATACGAAGTCATCTGGACCCCTCCTAGCAATGATAGGAATTTTTTCAAACATGTCACAAACATTGAATCTACATGTGTAAATAAAAAATTTAAGCATAGGTGTCTCATAATTATCTAAGAATGGCTAAGAAACATTTTTCCATCACATCATTAGCTAAAATACCATCTATTTGATGATAAATACATTGTGCATTCATTTACAATTAAAAACATGATTAGATCCATACATCATCACTAATAAAATACATTCTTATAACAAGCATAATAACAACAGAAATACCATGGATATAATAACAATAGAATCGACATAATAACCAATGAATTTTCCTACCAAACACGAAATGAATGATCTCCTCATTACCGTATGTAAAAAAAAATTGGATATCGGACTTCCATGTTCCACCTGACCATAGATTGTCTAAGCCAAATCTCTCTTCATCCAATCACCCTTATGCCATATTACAAGTAGGGACTCAAATCAAAAGAACCAAGTAGGTCATCCTGAGTCTAAAACACCTCACCCTCATTAATAGAAACAAGGCTTTACTATGATCCACACTAGATCACTAGGCCAACACAATAAACATGTCATAATCAGCTTTACTGTGATCTACACATGATCACTAGGCCAACATAAGCATGGATATCATTGGATTCTTTCTTCCTAAACCATGAGGAGGTTTTGTGTCTCCTAGTCTCTTAGGCTGTACTACAATGCACAGTCTGAATCAGGGGTCACTAGGCCCTAAACCTAGAGACCACCCTCTAGGATTCACTGTATATCCTAACATTCACTTACATGGATTTCTAGGCCTAAGAAAGTGAGAAAAATTCTCAAGATTTACCGCAATACAATCCTGGATCACTAGGACCTAAAGTGAGGCAAAAACTCTTAGGCTTTACTGTAGTCCAAAAATTAATGAATTGGCCCTAAATCGAGGCAATACATAAACTGGTTATGTGTCATAAATAATAATAATATTCAGAGATCCACCTCACTCAATTTTGAATCCATCTAACAATCCAGCTAAACCATGGCATGAAAACTCCACAACACCATTGCTATCGAGAAATTGAATTTCTAGGTTGAAAACACTACCACACCTAGAAAAGCCCATGCGAAGACATAAAATAACCATAATCAATACCATGCATGCCACATCTAGCAAGGAAAATACACATGCAAATAGATTCCTCCCAAGAATCCTGTTGTAGCTACTTCATTCCTACTCATCCTTGCTTGTTTCCTCTTTATTCTTGCTTTATCTCCTTTATTGGTCCAATGATAAAATGCTCCAAGAAAACTTTAAGTGCCCAAGAGTGAGTGAGCGAGAGAGAGAATAATGAGAGACATCCAAAAATTTGAGAAAAATATTTCCAACTGATCCTCAAAATCATTTTTATAAATGAGGCCTCTATTTTCTTCATTTTCCATTATTTTCATAAATAAATGTAACAAATATGCCATTTTTCCTTTTCAAAGCCTTAGCCATTGCCTTTACCAATTTCCCTTAGCCATAATAACCGAAATGAATACTCATTAGCATGTTTTCCCCAACATTCAACCTGGAATAAGTGTCCCATAAACCGTGGTCATCTATATATATATATATATATATATATATATATACATGTATTTTTAGCAGTGCTGTTACACTCTGTCATTTTCCTTGATTTTTCATTCGAAATTTTGATTGATATTACCCGCAAATTAATATCTTGTATCTAAAAGTTGTCCCACTACTCCTTTGGTAGATTTCTTAGCATTTGTACGAGTAGTAAGTCCAACTTTCAAGCATGGAATTTCTTCTAAAATCTCTTCTTTCACATGTATGTCAAGACTTAATATATAAAATATTCAACATACAATTATGTAACTTAGATTTGTGCATATTCAATCCATGTCCAATAAAATTGTTGACTAAGAGGTGGGAGGTTAAGGTATAAAAACTTGTTCATAGTACAAATAAACCTACTAGTTCAAGGATTAGTTAGACTACTCTGATATTTTATCTTTCAATCATTTAACCAAAGTATCTAAGAAACGAATTTGAACCTCGCCAAAAAGTAACTGTAGTAAATGAATAGGATCAATAAGAAGAGAAGTCTGTGGAAGGTGCCAATTACACTTTTTTGTTTAATGAATATAATATTTTGGTTCTCTATGTTAGCATGCAATCTAATATCACTTATGGTGATTTTTACGATAAGGTAAATCTCATAATGATGTTCTTCTGACTAATCTAATTTGGCTTTGACTAAGATTTAACATCTCATGTACAGTTTATAGTAAGAAACCATTTTCTTTCTATATAAGCAGATTTCCCGTTTAATACACAGTCAAATCTCAACCATTTTCTGATATATTTGACTACTTTCTCGATATAAATATCCTTAAAGTAACTTACTAGTTAAACTTGTGTCAAAAAAAAAAATATATAAGTAATACTTGAGAAACTCTATCTTGAGAAATTCTTGGATGCGGGTGCAGATGTTAGTGTTTAAAGTGATGGGATGGGGGTGTGGCATAAGGGGAAGCCACTTGCCCACCTGCAAGAATTCTGTCATTCAGCTCTTAAATCGACTGCTCAGCGTTTAATGCCATTTACTCCAGGTGCTCGTAACAACCATAATCCCGCTCCTCGATACACCTTTGCGTGCTGCGATATGACTCAGCCTTAAGTTCATACTTATGGTGGTTTATTGCAGTCGATTCACAGTTGCATGGTCGATTGGGTTGTTATAATGGAGCGTCCCTCTGGTCTGAACAGAATTCCCCCGCCAGTGAATCTGTGGTGCGCTCTAGGAGCAGGGCTTTCAAATGTTCGCACTGTAACTTGTAAGAGGAGTTGTCTCAATTATTGTCTGGATTTTGGAGAAAATATCCACTTCTCCCACATTGGTTCCTGCAAGCTTGCTTCTGTCGCTCTGTTGCCCCTCTCGCCTTAGTCTTCTGTCCATCTTTCGCCTCCCTGCCCCGTTGTCTCGATTGCGAATATGCCGCGCCTTAGGCAGAGAATGCATTGCAGAAGAGGCTCCACGAGGCGCCAAATTAGGCGCTATCCCTCCACCTCCGACACCTCCTCTGTGTCTACCTCCCATTCTGACAGCCTTCATAAAGGGCACCTTCTCCACTCGGGTCGTCGCCTTGCTTCCCCCACTCCTTCAGCTCTTCATGCTCAAACCCACACCGCGCATTTTTCCTTTAACAGTACTCTCAATTGACCCCGGGTGACTGCCTAAATTATGGTCGTCTTTCATGAAGAGCGTCAAGCCATTGTTCCCAGTTCATGCCCGAAAAAATGCAGCCTCTCGGCAGCTCAGGATACGGAGCAGATTGTTGGGTCGAAGAATCCTGATAGTCTGGACTTGAAGGGTTAGTTGGGCAAGGCCACGCAGGACCAAGCGAACAAGGAAGCGGTGGGTCAACCTTCTATGAGGCAGGACGCAGTGAAAGCGAGCGAGGCGCAGGTCACTCCTTAATCTCCCGGGAAGGTGATCCATTCTATTGTTGACCTGTACAATGCTGACGGGGAACCAGATGAACTCTGGTGCAAATTCGTCTACGAACCTCCTGATGAGTAGTTCCTCCTCTTCACTCTGGTTTTTTTTTGCTCCGTTTCTGCCCATTCTCACGGGCCTGTTTATGTGTTTCCTGCTTTCACCAATCATGCATTTGTTTTTTTGCTACGTTATGGTCTCCAGTACTCCAAATCTCTGGTTCCCCTGCGCGGGATATTTCTTATGAACTGTTTCAAATTGGTTTCCCTCCTGCAAGGCAGTCTTTAAACTATGGTTTTTTGTTTAAAATGCCAGAACACTTGGAAATGATCCGGCCTCAGCCCGCTGTACTTTACTCCTTTTGTTAATAGATTACTTTTACTTAGAAAAAAAAACTTTATCTTGAGAAATAGTTTTCGAATACTTGCATAAAAAATTCAGCTAGAAAAATAATTAACCTTCCTAACAAACTTGGAATAAAGGGAATTGGGCTTTCCATCAGAGGTAACCTTCTTGGGACAAAGGGAATTGGGCTTGCCATCAAGGTTAAACTTCTGAAAGAAGAAATCCTGAGCCTGCACAAGCATAGTCTCTCGAGCATACCATTGCATTCGACAAAGAAGTGCAAGGTAGACTTCCTTACGAAATTATTCAAGGAGATCTTGTCCCTTAGTAAAGAAAATGCCCTCGACACATACTAAAATGCATTTCAAGCATGGTTGAGAATGTTGTTTGAGGTTTGATCTGCAGTGGAAAGATTTTATAAATAAATTCTCACTAACTCAGTCAGATCATAAATATTAATTTCTCCTTGAAACAAAAAGGGAAGTCGTGATAGAAAGGAAGTGAAAAAACGAAAGAAATCATGAACTAATACGAAAAGTTTTGAAAGAAAACCAAATGAATAAAATTATTTAGAAGAATAAAATAGTAATTGAATCGATGGGATTTGTGAGATTTCTAGGATGAAGAATGATTGCATTTGCTTTTTAGATGGAAGAAACAGTTAGGGTAGTTTCCACCTCATAAAATAAACACAGCGTAAAACATTTTTCATAGCAACTATATATGAATGCTAGTTAATTTAACTGTGAGGTGGTTATGTATATAATAATCATCCAACAATAGACAATTGTTCAATTGTATAACATTGAATATGATGGTGCAAAGTTGTGCAAAGTGCTGTAACAGATCCACTTAAATAAATAAAAAAAGTCTATTTATAATCTATATGCTACTTTGTCATCAGTTGAGTTTAATAAATTTCATTAAATTGCAATGTTCCCACATATGTACACTTTTTGTCTTCAATTTATTGACCTCATTAATTGTGATCAGAATGTATCTCTAATATTAATGAACCGTAGACCAGCATCCAAGGATTTCACTATTTCTATTTCAGTCTTTACTTTCATTGGCACATTTCTGTACTATTACCAATTTTATTACATTAGTAACTTATTTTACTAATCCTTCATCTCTTCATAAGATTATGCAATTGTTAAAATTATTATTTCCATAATCACCTTAACTTTTGTATTAGAATAATTACTTATATTCTAATGTTTTTAACTATACTCAAAGGATTACTGCTACTTATTTTTCCTCCTTGTTCTCATACCTTTTTAATCTCTTTTAGAGGATTAATGTCAAATATATCTATCAACTATGGACTTAGCTCTTTAATCCAATTATAAATTTAGGTACTAGAATTACTAAACTCTTACTCTATCCTAGAGCATTATTCAAATTTAGCTTTAGTTTTATAACTTACCCTTAACTCTAACTTATACCTTAGCGTTACATATGTACTTGTAAGATTTATGAGGTTTTAATACTATATTTTTAATATAGTTCTATCCTCATGTTAACCTTACGTTGAGGTTTAGTTCTGAAGTTTCGTACGTATCGTTTTATTTGACATGATATATTATCCTAAAGTTTAATTGTTTGGAAATGAAATTCTAACTGGGGATTCCATCGTATCCCTCCATAAATGTTGAAAACCTTTGAAATCACTTCTTTGCATGAGTTTTATCAAGTTTAATGCAACATAACTCATGTATTTATTAATCACCTAGCATATGGTTATTTTTTTATTTAGTTTCACCGTGGATAAATGCCGCTTTTATGGTCAGGATGATATAGTATATCTCCCTCCGTGTTCCACATTTTTCATTTTGATGACTTACCCTTTTACAAATTCTCATTTTCATTTGTTCATTCTGCCAACCCTCCGCTCTGGTTCTCCACCTAGGTCCATCAACTTTGTTGCAGTTTATGCATGGGCATCACCATTATTCTTTTCTTATGAGGTAATGCATCTTTGATTTAGTTATTTTGACCTCCTTATTCTTTTTTGTTGTATTTGTTTTGGAAATTTTCTCCTTTGCAATTTATTTCATCTTGTTTTAATGGTTGTAGGGTTTGTGCTTTTCTTGGGGTTTACTTTCTCATAAGTCTTAGATTCCCGACTGTTGAAGGTAACCTTATTTTGGTAGAGTTGAGGTAAGGATCCAATGAACCCTCGGTTCATTTTAATAAGTTTTCTCTCATTTTTATACTATGTCGTGGCTGGTTTTACAATACATTGTAACCCTACTCTCATTCCTCACTTTTAATATAGTATTTATCCAAACTAATTCTGGAACTATGTTTCAGCTCTATGAGAGACAATCACTTTTACCCTGCCTCCACTTCTGTGTAGTACTTATTTCTTCATATATATGGTTTATCTCTATAAAATCGTTTATGTTGTGGAATATTGGTTTACCCCAATTTATATAATGCATAACGCAGATGAGATTTTAGCACTGTCATGGCTTTCTCTGTATTTCATTCTAGTTCCTTGACTATGATTTTAGTTTTTATCTTCATTATACAATGATATGAATCGATGGATTAGTTATTTTATTTTCTCCAATTACTTGATTTAATATAGAGATTTATTTTATTTTGGTTCTTTTGAAAGAAATAGATTTGCACCTCCCAGTACTTGGCTTACTTCTGTTACAAACTCTTTAGAAATCGAAATTGGATTCACATCTGAAATTTCTAGAAGAGGTTGATTTATCTGCATTTATATGTGTTTCCAAAATGAAACTTCATCCTTTATCTTTGTCATTTGGATTTATTTTTCCTCAAATATGTGTAATTTATATTGATTAACTGCCCTCGAGAATAAATACAGTAGTTTTTATTTACAACTTAGTACATCGCTTTTAATTTATGAAAGTCAAATTTCAAATTGACATCAAAATCCTAATTCAAGGGAATGAAGTTTGATTTTCTTATATAATAAATTAATTCTCTCCCTTTTCCTTAATTTGTGTTCTTCTTATTTCGATTTAATTGATGTGCCTCTATTTGGAATTTATTCGTCATTATATATCTATAATTATTATGATTCTATATTTAATTCCAAATTCCCATTTTCGTTTAAAATCTATCGAAATTCTAATATTTGTTCAGAATTTTATTTGCTAAAAGGAATTTGGGAAATTTTCTATTAATTAGAATTTCTTATTTTATTAATTTGTTCAAATTAATAAATTAACTATTTGTACAAGAAACTCTTATTATTCTTATAAGATCACTTCAAATTCTTATTGTCTGTCGTGTCGACTAGAATACATGTAATTTCCTTTTTGTCTTTTCCTACATTTTCCAGCTTAATCTTCTTTTGTAATTACATGTACATGCGTATTCATTTTGTTTCTATATATGTACAAGGATTATTCCACTTCTTCTAATTGTCCAACAAGGTAATTCTCTTAATTTAACTATCCTCGTCAGTTTTTTATATTTTACTAAATTATTTTGCTAAGTATATACATATACTAACTATTGTATATGTTGGTTTGTGCAGGCATTCCACTACTCTCATTTTACTATTCCTCCTCTTGAATGATCATTCTGTTAATCATTGAAAGTGTATTTTTCTTCTAATTACATGTTGGTCCATATCATGTAGAGAATTCACTCCTCCATATTCAGGGATAATTCCATATTTAGAATTTAGGTAATTAATTCTATAGTAATAGATTTTGTCAAATATTTTATGACAGTTTGAAATGATAAATTCTATCATTAATAATACTATTTGTATGTTATATTTACAATAATAATAATTCATTGTTCTAAATTATTTACATGCATATTTTTCTACTTCCTTGTATATTTTTCTTGTACTATACTCTAGTACTTGATTATGTATTGCATATTTAATTTATTATTCAATAAAGAATGAATGAATAGATATAACCCTCTCGTTAGCTGTTTAATTTAAATTGTACAAGCATACTTAATATGTGATTAACACTTATCTCTTTATATAATTATCTTTATGTACATTGATTTGTTACACTCTATTTAAGTGCCTTATTCTTACCTCATTTCCACATGTATCAATATAATTTATGTGCTTAATAATTAGATTTTTACAACCTAACAACATATTTAAACCCTACTAATTGGGTTTAGACATTCCGTGTGGTGGTTTTCTAAATTCAACTATCTATGTAACTATACAGAACTAGCTATATCTGATATAGTATGTCCAATAAATACATTAGACTATATAAATCCAAATTGTACATTATTTAATAATTCAGGACAGATAATTCCCACCTATTCAACCTGAACCATTATTTAATACAAAATTATAATTTCTATTTCTTCAACATGAATCCTCACTACTTTAACTTTATTAATAACAATAATATCATAAAACAAAACTAAATTTCTTGTGCATACCAATTTTGGTAAGACTATTTACCACCCAACCTTTAGCTTTCTTTCCACAGCTCACCCTGAGTAGTGACACATTTCTCCAAAGTGTAGAAAACCTCTTGTCTACCCATAAGTGGCTTATTTAAACTTACTTCCCCTTCAACATGTTTCTATAACTTTTTCCAATTAAATCAGGATGTTGTTTTACCTTTTTCCTAGGTTTTACCTTTTTTTTTTCCACAAAAGTACTTTAAAACTAGATTTTCCCTCTTTCTAGTTTTATATCACCTCTTCTCAGTAGCTTTCCACTTTAATGAGTTATATTTTATATTTTTATCTCCAATCCAATATTTTTAATTTATTTTATTTTCTCCAAGGATTTTTGAAGAATATGGGAAAGTATTTGGATTTAATTCCATCCTCATGAACTTGAAATCCCGATCTCCAATATACTATATTCTTTGCACAATAATTAAAATTTCACATTTATAAAATTAAATAATATAATATTTCCACAAATATTGTTTTCATTTAGGTCTACTTAATATTTAGGATTTTCAACTGTCTAATATTGGCCCTGTAAAACAAAACACTGTCCTCGGTGTTGCACAATATCACTTCACTTTTTAAACAACGATGGATATTTCTCTTTCATTTTCTCTTCTTGCTCCCAAGTAGCTTCTTTAGATGTAAACTACCTCCACTGCACTTTCACCCTAGCTACTATTCTATTACGGAGCTTGATCTCTTCCTTTGCCAATATATGAAGGGGCTCTCGAATAAATTCCCCTTATGTTTCCACCTATATCACAGTATAATCAATTACATGAGTAGGATTGTGTACATACTTTTTCAATAAGGAAACATGAAAAACATTGTGAACCTTATTGTGACTAGGTGGAGCCAATTTATAAGCTACTCACCCCACTCTTTCTAGAACTTTAAATAATTCACAGTAGCATCTTGTGAACTTAGAACAACTACCCATATATAAGGTACTCTTTTTAGGCTTAATCCTCAAATAAACATGGTCTCCCACTTTGAATTCTCTATGAATTCTCTTTTTTTCTACATAGCTCTTTTGTCTCTCTTGAACTGTTTTAATATTTTGTTGAATTTTCTTCATAGTTCTTTCCATATCTTGCAATTCATTAGGTAGAATAATTAACTTATCTTCTGGATGACTCCATCTAAGCTGAGTGTGGCACTTTCTGCCATACAATGCTTCAAAATGACTCATTTTTATTGAAGCATGATAACTATTATTATAGGCAAATTCTACTAGATGATGAGAATCTTCCCATCTTGTAGGTTTGTTTATAACATACATGCATAGCATATCTTCAAAAATCTGATTGGTCCCTTCAATTTGTCCATCTGCTTGAGGATGGTATGTTGTACTAAAGTTCAATTTTGTACCCATTCCCCCAAACAGAGTCTTCTAAAAAGTAGAGGTAAACTTTTCATCTTTTTCTGATATAATCATTTTAGGGACGCCAGGACGCCATTTAGCTTCACTATTTCTTTCATGAATACCTTTGATACTTGGGTTGTACCAAAAGAAGATTTCACTAGTCAAAAATGTGCAACTTTAGTCAATGTATCTATCACCACCATTATAGAGTCATGTTGATATTTAGTTCTAGGCAATCCTGTGATGAAATCTATGGAAAAAACTTTCCATTTCCATTCTGGAAAAGGTAAAGGATTTAGCAATCCTACTGGATGCTGATGTTCCAATTTTTACATGTTGATATTCTAGACATCTAGCTATATGATTAGCCACATATTTATTCATACCTGGCCAAAAAATGTTCTTCTTAATGCTGAAATCAGTTTTTGATAACAAGGATGTCTTGCATAAGGTCTTTTATGATACTCATACAAAATTTCCTATTTTAATGATGTCACATTTGGAATATACAATTTCTTTTTATAGTAAATCCGGCCCTTCTAATTTTGAGTGTATGCCAACATTCATTTCTTTGAAAATTTTCATATAGTTTCTCATAATTTGGATCTTTTCTCTCCACTTCTTGTATCAATTTTTCTATGTCAAGTTTCGTACTACTTCCAGCATTATTCAAAATTTGATGAGCATTCCTACTTAAAACATCTACAATCTTATTTTTCTTTCCTTTAATATGTTTGATTTCCATATAAAACTCACTAATGAAAGAGAACCATCTAGCTTGTCTAGCATTTAAATCGGGTTGCATGAAGAAATATTTTAAACTTATGTGATTTGTCATGAGTATGAACTTCTTTCCTAATAGATAATGTCTCCACATATTCAATGCATGTATCATAACAGCTAATTCTAAGTCATATATAGTATAATTCTATTCATGTTTCTTTAATTTTCTTTACTCATATGCTATGACTATGTTTTCTTGTAAAAATACTCCTCATAATTCTTCAGCACATGCATCTGTACATACCACAAATTCTTTGTTTTGGATTGGCACTCTTCAAAATAGGGGAAATTGTTAGTTTAATTTGTAACTGTTCAAAACTATGTTGACACTTTGGTGTCCACTCAAACTTTACTCCCTTTTTTTGTAAAGAAGTAATAGGATATGCTCAGGCTGAAAATACCTCTACAAACCTCCTGTAGTATCCAACAATACCCCTTAAGGATCTTATGGCTGGGACATCAGTAGTTACATGCCAATCCATGATAGCTTCTATTTTCTCTAGGTGTACTACTAATCCCTGATATGAAATAACATGACCCAAATACTAAATTTTGTCCTTAGAAAATTCTCTTACTTATTTAAGCATATAAATTATGTTCTCTAAGTGTTTGTAGGAAAGTTCTCAGATGTTATTTTTGTTCTTCTTCATTTTTGGAATATGATAGAATGTCATCAATGAACACTACATCAAATTTGTCTAGATATTTATGTAACACACTATTCATTAAACACATGAATCTAGCAGGTGCATTAGTCAGTCCAAAATGTAGAATTGCAAATTCATAGTGTCCATATCTATTCCTCAATGATGTTTTATTGATGCCCTCATATTTGATTCAGAGTTCATGATATCATGTTCATAAATCAATCTTTGAGAAGATAGTGGCTCCTCTCACTTGATCAAATAATTCATTTATCCTAAGTAGAGGATATATGTTATTTATGATCAATTTATTCAGTTGTCTGTAGTCTATGCACATTCTAAATGTGCCATATTTATATTTAAAAAACAATATTGGTGCTCCCCAAGGAGATACACTTGGTCTGATGTACCCTCTCTCTAATAACTTTTGTAATTGTAATTTCAATTCAAACAATTCAGGAGTACTCATTCTATATGGTGCTCTAGAAATAGGTGTAGCTCCTAGTACCAATTCAATTGAGAAGTCAATTTCTCTTTTAGGGGCTAGATGAGGGATTTCCTCTAGAAATACATGTTTGAACTCTCTAACTACTGGTAAATTTTCTATAGCTTCTTTATCAGTTTTCTCTCCCAATTCCTCCACTTGTACAACATATACTTGACATCCTTTTCTTGTTGTAATTTTTAATTGTAGTCCATAAATCTGCCTAATTGATATGGGTCTTTCCTTTCCTTCCATTATCATAGGTTTTCCCTCACCATATATACAGTGAACTATTTTATCTAATAAAATTACTATTTCTTTCTTCTTCTCTAACCAATCCATTCCCGCTAACACATCATATGAGCCTAGAGGAAAAATATTTAAATTCATTTCAGTTTCATACCCATATAATTTTACAATAGTTTTTGGAAGTTTATGGGTAACTTTTATTTTTGTACCACTAGTTAACTGAACTAAGCATGCTTGTTGAAGTTTTTCTAATTTGAATTTGTACTTTTCCACCATCTGAGGATTTATATTGCTTAAATTTTCTCTTGGATCCATCAAAACAAAAACAGGTTGTTCGGTAATCATACTTTCTATTTCTATCATGGTTGGTTTGTGTTCAAGTTGGTGATCCTCAAGTGTAACAATGATCCTTGGAATGTTTCTAGCAATGTCATTTATAGTAGTTGCCTCTCATAATACTTGAATGTTTTGAATTTTTCTATGAGGGGAGGCACGTAACAAGTGAGGTTCCCCACAACCCTAGTACTTTAATGGTTCCTTCATTTTTACAACCCTTTCCTCTTTTCTTTTTACATCCATCTACTTAGATCTAATGTGTGATTGTGTAGGTTTATTTTCTCCAGTTTTTTTTAAATTCTTCCTTATATTGGTTTTCCCAAAAAATTTCAAGTACGTTGATTTTACTTTTTTTCCACTAGAGTCACCTTTCCCTTTTTCTTTGTCTTTCCAAATTTTTAGCTGATCGTTTCTACCTTTGAACTGTTGATAACACAGTCTTGATTTGCTAACAACTTCATCCATTTTCTTGGGATTATCAAATCCTATTCTCTCCTTATAGATAATAGGTAGGAAGTTTTAAAATCATTTTATTTTGGCCTTCTCCTCTCTGATGTAAGGCACGTAGTGAATCAAGTTATTGAGTTTGGTAACAAACTCATCAATAGTTAGCTACCCCAATCTTAGCTCATGAAATTCTTTGGCGTTGTCATCATAATATCTCTCATTCAGTTATCTAGACTTGAATTTGGTTTGAAAGTCTTCCCAAGTAACAATTTTCTAATTCAATACATGTACCATTTTGGTTTCTTCCCACCACAAGGTAGTTTTACCTTGTAGTTTGTAAATAACCAATCTCACATCCAGGTTACTTCCATATTCATAAACTTGAAAGTGTTTTACCATGTTCAAAATACAAGCTTCTGCATCCTCCTTCTTTTCACCATCATAAGTGGGAGGTTTAATTTTCGAAATTCTGCCTGCAATTCCTTTTTATTTCTAGACTTTTGTCCAACTACTTCACCATCCTCAGATCCTTCTCAGTTGGTTTCAACTTCTTTTCTCTTTCTTCCTGGGTATCCACTTTCGTGACTATACCTTTAGGTTAATTCCTTGATCAACCTCTACTTCTCTTCATTCGCTTGCAACAATCCTTCATTGCTGGTTCTAAGCTGAATCTATTCTCGTTGTATTTCCTTGACCATATCCAGCAACTGAGCATTTTGATCTGCTGGATTTCCTTCCTCACCCAGATCCACGTACAACCCTCCTCCATCAATCGTAATAACAGTTACACCTTTATGCACTAAATCACAGTACAAAAAAAATAAATTAGGGAAATTTGTTTTTTTTTATAAATTTGTAACAACTCCACTTAACCAAAAAGGAAAAATAGTTTATTTATACCCTATATGCTACTTTTTCATCATTTGACTTTATTAAACTACGTTACATTGTGATGCTCCCACATATGCATACTTTTTATGTCTTCAACTTTCGTTATTGAACTCATTAATTCTGAGCATAATTTATCTATATTATTAACGAACCTTAGACCAACATCTAAGGATTTCACTATTTCTATTTCATTCTTGACTATAATTGCGACGTTTTTGTACTATTCATAATTTTATTGTATTAGTAACTTATTTTACTAATCCTTCATCTCTTCATAATATTATGCAATTGTTAAAATTCTTATTGCCATAATCACCTTAATTTTTATATTAGAATATTTACTTATATTCTAATGTCTTTAACTATCCTCAAAGGATTATTTCTACTTATTTTTCCTCCTTGTTTTCATACCATTTTAATATCATTTAGAGGATTAATGCCAAATTTATCTATCCCCTAAGGACTTAGTTATTTAACACAATTATAAATTTAGGTACTATAATTATTAAAGTCTTACTATATCCTAGAGCATTATTCGAATTTACCTTTAGTTGTATAACTTACCCTTAACTGTGACTTATACCTTAACGTTACATATGTACTTGTAAGCTTTATGAGCTTTTAATACTATATTTTTAATATAGCTCTATCCTCATTCTAACATTATGTACAGGTTTAGTTTTAAAGCTTCCTATGTATCTTTTTATTCACCATGATATATTATCCTAAAGTTTAATTGTTTGGATATGGAAATATAACTGGGGATTCCATCGTATCCATCCATAAAGGTTCACAACCTTTAGAAATCACTTCTCCTGGCTAGGTTTATCAAGTCATTAATGCAACGTACCTCATGAATTTCTTCATCACATGGCATATGGTTTTTTTTATTTATTTAGATGTACCATGGATGAATGTCACATTTATACTCAGGATGATATCATATATCTCCCTCTGTGTTCTACATTTGTCATTTCGATGACTTACCCTTTTCAAAATTTTCATTTTCATTTGTTCATTTCGGCAACCCTCAACTCTAGTTCTCCACCTAGGTCCATCAACTTTTTTGTAGTTAATGCGTGGGCATAACCAATATGCTTTTCTTACCAGGTAATGCTACATCGTTTTAGTTATTTTGACCGCCTTATGGTATTTCGTTGTTATTTATTTTGGACTTGTTCTCCTCCGCAATTTATTTCATTTTGTTTTAATTTTTGTAGAGTTTGCATTTTTACTGGGGTTTACTTTCTCATAAGTCTTTCCTTCTCGACTATTGAAGGCAATCTCATTTTTTTAGAGTCGAGGTAAGGATCTTATGAACCCTCGGTTCAGTCTAATAAAGTTTCAGTAATTCTTATATTATGTCGTGGTTGGGTTTACCATACAATGTAACCCTACTTTCATTATTCACTTTTAATATTGTATTTATCTGAAACGATTCTTGAACTACATTTCAACTCTACGAGAGAGAATCACTCATACCTTGCCATCATTTTTGTGCAGTACTTATTTATTCATACATATGGTGTATCTCTATAAAATGGTTTATGTTGTGGACTATTGGTTTAACCAAGTTTGTTTATGTATACATAGAGACGATTTTTTAGCTATGTCATGGCTTTCTTTATATTTCGTTCTGGTTCCTCCACTACGATTTTATATTTTATCTTCATTATACAATGATATGAATCACAGGATTAGGTATTCAATTTGCTCCAGTTACTTGGTTTATTATAGAGATTTATTTTCTTTTGGTTCTTTTGAAAGAAATCAATTTTCTCTTCTCGGTACTTGGCTTACTTATATTACGAATTCTTTAGAAATTGAATTTGGATTGATATCTGAAATTTCTGGAAGAGGTTGATTTATCTATATTTAAATGTGTTTCTCGAATGAAACTTCATCCTCTGTCTGTGTCATTAGGATTTGTTTTTCCTCCACTATGAGTAATTTATATAGATTAACTTCCTTCATTGGGGATGAGAATGACTACAATAGTTTTCATTTACGAATTAATACATCATTTTTAATTTATCAAAGTCGAATTTCGAATTGACACTAAAACCCTAATTCAAGGGAATGAAGTTCGATTTTCTTATATTTTAATTTAATTCTCTCCCTTTTCCTTAATTTGTATTCGTCTTAGTTTGAATGAATTGATGTGCCTCTATTTCGAATTTCTTCGTCATTATATATATATAATTATAAAAACTCTATCTTTAATTGCAAAATCCCATTTTTGTTTAAAATTTATCAAAATTCTAATATTTGTTCACAATTTTATTTGCTAAGAGAATTTGTGATTTTTTCTCTTAATTAGAATTTCTTATTTTATTAATTTACTCAAATTAATAAAAAAATTGTTTGTATAGGAAAATATTATTCTTCTGTTAAGATCACTTCAGATTCTTAGTGTCTGCCCTGTCGACTAGAATACATGTAATTTCCTTTTTGTCTTTTGCTACATTTTCCATCTTAATCTGCTTGTGAAATTACATGTACAAGCTTATTCATTTTGTTTCTTTACATGTACATGGATTATTCCACTTCTTCTAATTGTCCAACATGGTAATTCTCTTAATTTAACTATCCTCGTTAGTTGTTTATATTTTATTAAATTCTTTTCTAAGTATATACATATACTAACTCTTGTATATGTCATTTTGTGAAGGTATTCCACTGTACTAATTTTACTATTCCTCCACTTGACTGATCATTCTGTCAATATTTGACACTATATTTTTATTCCAATTATAGGTTGGTCCATATCATGTACTAAATCCACTCCTCCACATTCAGGGATAATTCCCTATTTATAATTCATGTTATTAATTGCATAGTACAATTCACTTTGTAAAATATTTTATGACAGTTTGAAATGATAAAATTTATCATTGATAATATTATCTATATGTTATATTTACCATAATAATCATTCATTGTTCTAAATTATTTACATGTTTATTAGTCTACTTCCTTTTATTACTTTGTTTGTACTGTACTCTAGTACTTGATTTTTATTGCACAGTTAATTTGTTATTCAATAAAGAATGAATGACTAGATATAACCCTTTGGTCAGCATACAGTAGAGTGTTTAACTTAAAATTGTACAAGCATACTTACTATGAGATTGACACTTATCTCTGACTATAATTTTCTTTCTATACACTCATTAGTTACACTCTAGTTAAATGCCTTATTCTTACCTCATTTCCACATGTATTAATATAATTTTTGTTCATAATAATCAGATTTTTACAACCTAAAAATGAGTTTAAGCCCTACTAATTTGGTTTAGACATTATGTGTGTTGGTTTTCTAAATTAAATTGTCTATGTAACTATACAGAACTAACTATATCTGATATAGTATGTTCATTTAAATACATTCGACTATATAAATCAAAATTCTACAGAATTTAATAATTCAGGAAAAATAATCCCCACATATTCAACTTGAATCATTATTTAACACAAAATTATAATTTCTACTTCTTCTACATGAATCCTCATTACTCTAACTTTCTTCATAACAATAATATCATAAAATATAACTAAACTTCTCCTGGATACCAATTTTGGTAAGACTATTTGCCACCCAACCTTGAGCTTTCTCTCCACAACTCCCCTCGAGTAGAGACCAATTTCTCCAAAGTGTAGACAACCTCTTGTCTACCTAGGAATGGATTATTTAATCTTTCTTTCCCTTCAACATGTTTCCATAATTGCGCCTAATTAAATCAGGATGTTGTTTTCCTTTTTGCCTAGGCTTTACCTTTGTTTTATCCATAAAAGTAACTTTCCACTTTACTAGGGTATCTTTTCGATTTTTATCTCCAATCTATTTTTTTTAATTTATTTTATTTTCTCCAAGGATTTTTGAAGGATCTAGGAAAGTCTTTCGATTTAATTCCATCATCATGGAATTGAAATCCTTGTCTCCAATATAATCTAGTCTTTGCAGAATAATTAAAATTTCACATTTATAAAATTTAAAAATATATAATGTCCAAAAATATTGTTTTCCTTTAGGTCCACTTAACCTTTAGGATTTTCAATTTTTTAATAAAAGAAGTAAAAATAGGGATATTACATATTCCCCCTCTAAAATGAAACATCATCCTCGGTGTTGCATAATATCAGTTCACTTTTTTAAAAAAATGGATATTTCTCTTTCATTTCCTCTTCTTGCTCCAAAGTAGCTCCTTTAGGTGTAAAGTGACTCCATTACACTTTCACCCTAGCTAATGTTCAATTCCAGAGCTAGATTTCTTCTTGTGCCAGTATACGAAGGCGATCTAGAAGAAATTTCCCTTCTCTTTCCACCTATATCACAATCCAATCAATTACATGATTAGGATGATGTACATGCTTTTTCAATCAGGAAACATGAAAAACATTTTCAACCTTACTATGAATAGGTAGATCCAATATATAAGATACTGGCCCCACTCTTTCTAGAACTCCAAATGGTCCACAGTAACGTGCCGCTAACTTAGCACAACGATTCGCATATAAGGTACTATTTTTAGGCTTAATCCTCAAATAAAAATGGACTCCCACTTTAAATTCTCTATGAATTGTCTTTTTATCTGCGTAGCTATTTTGTCTATCTTGAACTATTTTAATATTTTGTTGAATTTCCTTCACATTTCTTTCCATCTCTTGTAATGCATCAAGTCCAAGAATTAACTTCTCTTCTGGCTGACTCTAGCTAAGTGGAGTGTGGCACATTATTCCATACAATGCTTCAAAAGGACTCATTTTTATTGAAGCCTGATAGTTATTATTATATGAAAATTATGCTAGATTCAGAAAATATTCCCATATTGTAGGTCTGTCCATAACTTACATTTGTAGCATGTCTTCTAAATTCGAATTGGTCCTTTCAATTTTTCCATTTGTTTGAAGATGGTATGCTATAATAAAATTCTATTTGGTACCCATTTCCCCAAAAAGAATCTTCCAAAAAGGTGACGTAAACTTTGAATGTTTGTCTTATATAATCATTTTAGGGATGCCGTGTAGCTTCATTATTTCTTTCATGATACAGTTTCTACTTGAGTTTTATAAAAAGTAGATTGCACTGGTAAAAAGTGTGCAACTTTAGTAAATGTATGTACCACCACCATTATAGAGTCATGTTGATATTTAGTTTTAGGCAATCCTATGATGAAATCTATGGAAAGAACTTCCCATTTCTATTCTGGAAAAGGTAAATGATTTAGCAATCCTGATGGATGTTGATGTTCCACTTTTACCTGCTAACATTCTAGACATCTAGCTAGATAATCAGGGACATCTTTCTTCATACCTCACCAAAACAAGCTCTTTCTCAATGCTAAAATCTGTTTTTGATAACCAGAATGTCCTTCATAAAGTATTTTATAATAATCATCTAAAATTTAATGTTTCTGTAACACCCCCAGTTTTATGTTTCTTTCAAATTAGACATTTGAACTTTAGATCCAAAAGCTGGTGGACCCCAATGGATAAGAATTTTGTGGATGTATTTAAGTATTTAATTTTGAAAAATAAATAAAATGATTCTGTGCATATTAAACAAATGAGAATTATAAGATCACTTGCCAATTCCATGAGGTATGGAAAGAGGCTAAGATTTCCCCAAAAATATTTCAAAAATCCTTGAAAGAATTTATTTCTAAATTAGATTTTTGAGGAAAATCCTAGTTTCCCCAATGAGGTGGAGAGTAGTTGGGAAGAGGTAAAAAGCTAGGAAAAGCAGAAAGCAACTTTTAAAGTCCCTAAACATTGGAAGCCTAGGCAAATAGGAAGAAAAGCATCCTGTAATTCTGGACGCAGAATTAGAAACATGCTTTGCGGAGAAAAAGCTTAAATAAGCTATTCCTGAACAAATTAGAGGTTGGTATGTTCTAGGAGATGATCTCAGCTCGGGGGTGAGTTCTTGAGGACAAAAAAACTCTAAGGTTGGGAGGTTGGTCAAATTGCAGAAGTGGTATGCACATTATTTTGCTGAGTAATTTAAATATGATATTGTTAGACAGTAGTAAAAAGTACGATAGTAATTATGTTGAGTTATAGTGATGTATAATAAATTTCCTTCCTTTTAATAGAGTTGAATAGAAGAAATAGTTCTCCTCACTTCTGTATGGTAGTAGGAAAAAATCCATGGGACACTGTTAACCAGAATCTCTAAACCATGAGGTGGTTTAAATATGGAGAGAGTGTAAATGCTTCCCTGGAATAATTGAATTGTAACTTTAATCTGCTTCAGAAAAAAAAAAAAAAAAAAAAATAAAAAAATAAAAAAATAAATAAAAAAAAAATAAAAAATAAAAAAAAAAAAAAAAATAAATAAATAAATAAATAAACTAGTCTCCTGTATTAATACCTGAGGATGGTGGTAAGTTCTACTCTTATAGACGTAGATATATGCCAATGAAATCTTAATACCAGGCTCCAGAAAGGAGTTTGGTTATTTGCGTTATAAATTGAACCTGGAAGAATTTTGTGTATGGAATAAACTGAAATAATGATATTAATGCTATCTTCTATTTATAATAGATTCAGTGTACATAACCAATAGTGAAATACAAAATAGAACTTATGATAAACTGTAGACAGAATTCAGAATTTGCTTGGAAAAATAGAGATCCACTAGCAAAGCCTAAAGAAATGATGGTTAGAAGTGCTTACTAGCAGTTGGAGTCATTGACTCTCTTACACCATTGCTTTTAGAAAAATTAAATCTGTGTAAGTATATTATTGCTTCCAGAGTACAAATCATGTAAATAACCCTTTTCAGTGACTATGAGTAGGCCTGAAGGAAGATTATATAGCTTTAAACAGATACATGCATTTACACATATATATTTCCAAAGTCTGCAAATTTAATTTCATAAAGTTAAATGATAAGAAATGAGAAGAAGTAAGATGCTTGACAGATTCATAACCAGTAAAGCAGTCTGTTCTTATGCATAACAATTCCTCATTTTATGAACTGATATGTAAACAGAAAGCTAGTTCTTATAAGGTTTATTAGAAACAAAATTAAAACTTTCGTAGGTGAGTACTGAAGATCTACTCATGGACCAGAAATTATATAGTCAACTGGGAGAATTTGGACATATTACTTGACATAAATGTAATTTTTATAATTATTGTGAAACCCGAGGGTGCATGACTGAAATGTAAATGAGGTAGAGAGATTTTCAACGAAAACAAAAATTGTATTAAAACTACCCTATTCTATTTATCGGAAAAACTCGACAATTTCAACATAATTTCACTTACTAAATTATATACTGAACTGTAATCATGGTTTAAATTAACAGAAATCAACTACATCAAACCTAGGGTTGTGCATGCATGAAATAGAAATCGACTCGGTATAGAGGCATATATATATATATATATATATATATATATATATATATATATATATATATATATGTATGTATGTATGTATGTATGTATGTATGTATGTATGTATGTATGTATGTATGTATAAAAATGGCTATGATAATGTATATCCAGCTATGAATTAACAAGAGATTTAAACCAACACCAATGTACCAAATAAAATAGCAGAGAATAGAAAGAACTGGAGCATCCCGTCGACATGGGGTCATGAGAAAAATCCAAGAATATGCAGTTTGAGTTGAAACTCTATTATTAAGGATGAGAAAGTTAAATTAAGTCATCATTACACAATAAATTAGAATAGCCGAGCGAGCTAGCCTTCATAACTATAGCAGACAATTTCAAGTAACATTATATCTTCAGAGTCGACAGATGTAGAGCAACGTCTACCAACCTGCAACAAAGAGTGTAACCTTGAATCAGTATTGAAATACAAAATAGAGCTATAAACCAAAGCTCGTGACAAGATGATGGACAAACTACATTACCTGCAACCGAATTAATTTCAAAATTAAATTATTAATAGAGAAATCTCAACGTAGAACGTATCAATAAATTCAATAAAGAAATCTCAGTGTCAAGGCATGGCTTATGGTAAAAAGGTGACATTTACCATTCAGGGTTTGCGACGCCGATAAGACCAAACCAACGAAATCGTTATACCTGAGACAAAATGAAAACTAACTTAAGCTCTATGGCTGGCAACGGAGCAACACCTTCTAGTTAAGAGTTAGACGAGGAAATCGAACTATGTAATGATAGCTATAACTTAAAACCACATAAATATTTGAGAACGAAAATAGAAAATTTACCAAGGCATGGTGGTGGTATTAAAACAAAATTCTCTATGCCTTTCTGTCTAGATAGAACCTCGTCTACACCTGTGATATAGGGTGAGAATGCTCAGGGAATTTCGACGTCAAAACCAAATTCAAAATTAAGAAATAATAATGAAAATGTGTGAGGAAGCACCAAAGAGTTACCTGGTTATGGGAAACGCATTGCGTCCAGATAGAAAACGCTGAACTTCAGTTGAAAAATCCTTTTGCAATGATGCTGAGAAGGGAGAAGAATTTGGAGATAGATGAACCAGTGATTTAAAAGAGGTTTAATAGAAAACGTAGGGGGAAACCCTAAACATCTCAACGCTACACTTGTCATTCATTGGGCTAGTATCACAAGGATCGACGATGAAAATCCCGGGGTCAGAAACCCTAAATCCGATCGTATGATGGAGTAAACAAATAGATAAGCAAAGTTGTCTCAAGGCATACAGACGTCTTGTCCAGAATTAAACCAAGCTGTAGTGGGAGGCTCGAGGCAGAGTATTCTCCAGTCCATTAATGTTATACGTATCATGTGGACCTGGCACGATACATAATAAACATTCAAGAATTACGTTGCTCTTCGTATCGTTGAGCTAATGTTAGATCTGAACGAGAAGTTAAAGTATGGTAAAGGAACGACGTTAGACATACATTCATGAGACGAATTACCAAGTCCAAATATATTAACCATAATATTATATCGGATGATGAATGGCCTTAGCGCCATGACAACCAATACAAAGGTCTTCAAATTCAACGTTAGATTATGTACGTAGTGTTGACATACGAGTGGAAAATGTGAGATATTAATAATTAAAATTATATGGTCACATTGTTATATTCTTAAAGTGAGTAATGACATATAAAACTTGAAGTATAGTGTTTGCTTGGTAATCGATATGGCTAGGTATCGATGGAGATAATTATAGAGTGGCAAAAGGGGTTAGTGGAACTTTAAGTTAGAAAGAAAAAAGTGGTAATATATATTGATTTGTATATGCATAATACTTTAAATAAAACAACCGAAAAAAGAAAAAAAAAGAAAAAAAAAATAATAATAATAATAATTGGAATGTGGAGGTGTGACAAATGGTATCAGAGCTGATGTTACATAAAACTGGGCTGTTGTTTTTGTGCTCACTATTGTTGTGTGCTCACTATATAAATTATTTCTTGTTGAAAAAAAATAAAAGATTATTACTGATATGTGTTGTTTAGTGTACAGTGGTGCTGAAAAATATAAAGTCAAATGGCTGGAAGTGACGAAATTTATGATCTGCGTGATGAAGATAATACACCAGATCCCAATGCTCCGGTGATGGCTATGTTGCACAGTTTGCAACGAGAGATGGCTGAGCTAAGAAGCCAGAATGACAGAATGTCATTAGCCAGTGAGGAGCAGGAAAAGCTCATCAGAGAGTTAACTTCACGGAACAGCCAAGAAGGTGAAGGTTCTAGAAAGAGGAAGAAGGGCAAGTTCTCTGATGATTCTGAGGACGATGATGCTACTAGGCATCAATATAAGTAGAAAAAGGAATTACAAGGGGAATTCCAAAAGATCAAACCTCCATCCTACGATGGGAGGAGGAAGATGCTGAAGCCTGGTTATTGAACATGATTAAGTATTTCTAGGTCTATGAATATGAAAGAAATCTGAAGGCCAGATTAGCTATCTACCAGCTACAAGGTAAGGCTACCTTGTGGTGGGAGGAGACGAAAATGATCCATGCAATTGATGAAAAAAAACAGTAACTTGGGAAGATTTCCAAGTCAAGTTTAAAAACCGCTATTTGAACGAATGTTATTATGATGATAAAGCAAAGAAATTCCATCAACTTAGACTAGGATAGCTCACTATTGATGAGTTTGTCACCAAGTTTACAAATCTGTTGAGATATGTCCCTTATATTCGGGAAGAGAAGGAAAAGGTGCAAAGGTTTATGAATTGTTTGCCTGCTGTGTACAAAGAGAAGATCGAGTTTGATAACCCAAAAAATATGGACGAAGCAGTGAGGAAAGCTAGGTTATGGTACCAGTAGTTTAAAGGAAAGGGTGAGCATGGAAAAGGCTGGATAAACAAGGGTGAAATCAAAGGAAAGAAACAGAAACCAACTGACTTGAAGAATTTTTGTAGGGATCATCAGCAGAAAAAGTTTAATAAACCTAAAGAAAGCCAAACTGCTAAATCTCAAGTTGTTTCCAAACAACTAGATGGAGAAAATAAGAAGGAAGGCATAGTTAAAATGAGAGAGCCTTTGAAATTCTAGGGTTGTGGAGAACCTCATCTGTTCAGGGATTCTCCCCACCGAAACATTCAGATGATTATGAGGGATCGAGAAGCTACCACAGTAAATGATATAGCAAGAAATATACCCACTATTAGTGCAGCCTTGGAGAATCGACAAGAAGAACACCAAGCTACCATGGTGGAGATGGCAGGTAAGATTGCTGACCAATCTATTATAGTTTTAATTGATCCGGGTGCTTCTTTGAGTTACATTAGTCCACACATTGTTGAAAAATGCAATCTTAAGACTGAAAAATTTCCATAGTGTTGGTTGGTCTAGTTAGCGATTGGCACTTTGAGGAAAGTAACTCATAAGTTACCTCAAACAGCCACAAAATTAAATGATTTTCAGATAGAAGTAAATTTAAAAATTCTACCCTTAGGCTCATATGATTTGCTGATAGGAATGGACTGGTTAGAAAAGAGAAAGACTATGATGAACTATTGGGATAAAACTCTGCATTGCATAGATGAAGAAGGGAAACCCTTTATTCTCAAGGGAAAACCAAAACCCATCT
Organism: Pinus albicaulis; assembly: GCA_034641835.2. Classification (NCBI taxonomy): domain Eukaryota; kingdom Viridiplantae; phylum Streptophyta; class Pinopsida; order Pinales; family Pinaceae; genus Pinus; species Pinus albicaulis. The sequence goes on along the minus strand of CM076577.1, from coordinate 1,045,554,336 downwards.
CTGTAAGACAAATATCAGCACTACAACTAAAAAGAATAGCTAGGAAAGGATATCAAGTGTATGCGGTACTTGTTGAAGAATTAGAACAGCAACCTGAAGAACACGTACTGGATACTCTACTAGTAGTAAGAGAGTTTAAGGAAGTTTTTCCAGATGAGATTCCTCATCTTCCCCCCAAAAGAGAGATTGAATTTTCAATCAATTTGGTGCCTAGAGCAACACCTATTTCCTGAGCCCCTTATCGAATCAGTCCCCCTAAACTCATGGAGCTGAAAATTCAATTGCAAGAATTGCTGGATAAGGGTTATATCAGACCAAGTGTGTCTCCTTGGGGAGCACCGGTGCTTTTTGTGAAAAAGAAGGATGGAACCTTTAGAATATGCATTGATTATCATTAGCTGAATAAGTTGACAATTAAAAACAGATACCCTTTACCTTGAATTGATGATCTTTTTGATCAGGTAAGAGGAGCTTCAGTATTTTCTAAGATTGATCTAAGGACTGGTTATCACCAACTCAAAACTAAGGAGGTAGACATTAGTAAAATAGCTTTTCGAACTAGGTATGGTCACTGCGAATTTCTAGTCCTACCTTTTGGTTTGAAAAATGCCCCTGCCACCTTTATGTGCTTAATGAACAGTGTTTTAAACAAGTACTTAGATAAATTCGTATTAGTGTTCATAGACAATATTTTAGTTTACTCAAAAAGTGAGCAAGAGCATAAAGAGCACTTGAGGATAGTGTTGAAAACTTTGAAAGAAAACCAATTGTATGCCAAGTTCAGTAAATGTGAATTCTATAAGGACAAGATCCAATACTTGGGACATATTATTTATGAACAAGGGTTGGCTATTGACCCAGAAAAGATAAAGGCTATTAGAGAATGGCCAGTGCCAACTGATGCTTTAGCAGTGAGATCATTTATTGGGACTGCAGGCTATTATCGTAGATTTGTGGAAAGATTTTCTGCAATAGCATATCCCATAACTTCACTACAACTAAAAGGTGTCAAATTTGAGTGGACTGAAAAATGCCAAAATAGTTTTGAACAATTAAAATCAAAACTCACTACAGCCCCTATACTAAAGATTACAGATCCTGATAAGGAATTTGTGGTGTGTACCGATGCCTGTAGAGAAGGGTTGGGAGGAGTATTGTTGCAAGAAAATTATGTTATTGCATATGAATCTATGAAACTTAAGACACATGAACAAAACTATAGCGCATATGATTTGGAGTTGGCTGCTGTAATCCATGCCTTGAAGATGTGGCGACACTATCTTCTTGGAAAGAAATTTACATTGATGACTGATCATATTAGTCTTAAATATTTCTTTTCCCATAATAATTTGAATGCTCGACAAGCTAGATGGCTGTCTTTTCTGAGTGAATTTTATATGGACATAAAACATATCAGAGGGAAAGAAAACAAAATTGCTGATGTACTGAGTAGAAATGCTTGCCAAAACATAAACAGCATTGGAAGCAGTGCTAGTTTTGATTTAGAACAACTGGTGAAAAAGGTAACAGACTAGGATCCAAATTATGAGAATCTACAGATAAAAATACTAAAGAAGGAAATGGTTGAATACACCCAAAACCAGAGAGGGCTGATTTGCTATCAAAATAGATTGTATATCCCCAATGTAGAGTCTTTGAAAAGAGAGATCTTAGATGAACACCAGAAACAACCATATGCAGGACATCCGGGATATCAGAAAATGCTTACAGCATTGAAAAAGAAATTGTTTTGGCCAGGAATGAAAAAGGATGTAGCAGAATATTTAGCTAGGTGCATGGAATTCCAACTAGTCAAAGTAGAACATCAACACCTAGCTGGTCTATTAAATCCTTTGCCAGTTGCAAAATGGAAATGGGATACCGTTTCTATTGATTTCATAACAGGGTTACCCAAAACCAAGTACCAGCATGACTCAATTCTGGTAGTAGTAGACACTTTAACAAAAGCTGCACACTTTATACTTGTAAAATCTACTTTTAGGACAACCCACGTAGCATATGTGTTCCTAAAGGAGATAGTAAGATTACATGGGGTCCCAAAGATGATTGTTTCAAATAGAGATGTTAAATTCACGGCAGCTTTTTGGAAAGGGCTATTTCGGGGCATGGGCACTATGCTGAATTTTAGTACTACCTATCACCCTCAGACAGATGGTCAGACAGAGAGGACAAATCATATTTTGGAGGATATGTTGAGAATGTATGTGATGGATAGGCCATGAAAATGGGAATACTACTTGCATTTAGCAGAATTTGCCTACAATAACAGCTATCAATCCTCCATCAGAATGAGTCCCTTCGAAGCACTCTATGGAAGGAAGTGTTGTACTCCTTTGAGTTGGAGTCAACCTGAGGATAAGCTAATGTTGGGACAAGATGCTTTACAAGAGATGGAAAAAATTGTTAAAAAAATACAAAGAAACATCAAGACAGCACAAGATCGACAAAAAAATTATGCTAATAAGAAGAGGGTACATCGAGAATTCAAAGTGGGGGAGCATATCTATTTGCGTATTAAACCCAAAAAGAGCACACTTTATGATGCAAGTTGTGAAAAATTTGCTCCTTGATATTGTGGCCCTTTTGAGGTGTTAGAAAGGGCGGGACCAGTGGCTTATAAACTAGGCTTACCACCCCATGTTAAAGTTCATGATCTGTTTCATATTTCATTATTAAAAATATATATACATGATGCTTCTCACATTTTTTATTGGAATGTGATACAGGTGGAACCAGAAGGGGAGTTCCTTCCAGAGTCGCTTCAAATATTGGAGCGGGAAGAAATTGAATTGAGGACTCAAACAGTAGCAAGAGTAAGGGTGCAGTGGAAGCACTTTACTACTAAATAAGCTACCTGGGAAAGAAAAGCTGAGATGATGGAAAAATATCCATATTTGTTTGAAAAATGAACTCTAGTAGTTAGTAATCAACACTGAGGATGGTGTTTACTTTCAGAGGGGGAATATGTAACACCCCCAGTTTTATGTTTCTTTCAAGTTAGACATTTGAACTTTGGATCCAAAAGGGGGTGGAACCCAATGGATAAGTATTTTGTGGATGTATTTAAGTATTTAATTTTGAAAAATAAATAAAATGATTCTGTGCATATTGACCAAATGAGAATTATGAGATCACTTGCTAATTCCATGAGGTATGGAAAGAGGCTAACATTTCCCCAAAACAAAAATCCTTGAAATAATTTATTTCTAAATTATATTTTGAGGAAAAATCTAGTTTCCCCAATGAGGTGGAGAGTAGTTGGCAAGAGGTAAAAAGTTGGGAAAAGCAGAAAGCATATTTAAAATTCCCTAAAGAAGGGAAGCCTAGGCAAAACAGGAAGAAAAACATCCTGTAATTCTGGACGTAGAATTAGAAACATGCTTTGGGGAGAAAAAGAGTAAATAAGCTATTCCTGAATAGGTTAGAGGTTAGTCTGTTCTAGGAGATGATCTCAGCTTGTGGGTGAGTTATTGAGGACAAAAGAACTCTAAGTTTGGGAGGTTGGTCAAATCACAGAAGTGGTATGCACACTGTTTTTCTGAGTATTTAAATATGATATTGTTAGACAATAGTGAAAAGTACTATGGTAATTATGTTGAGTTATAGTGATGTATAATAAATTTCCTTACTTTTAACAAAGTTGAATAGAAGAAATAGTTCTCCTAACTTCTGTATGGTCGTAGGAACAAATCCATGGGACACTGTCGGCCAGAATCTCTAAACCATGAGGTGGTTTAAATCTGGAGAGAGTGTAAATGCTTCCCTGGAATAATTAAATTGTAACTTTAATCTGCTTCAGAAAAAAAAAAGAAAAAAAAAAAAAAAAGTAAATAAATAAAAAAAAAAAAAAAAAAAAAAAAAAAAATAAACTAGTCTCCTGTATTAATAACTTAGGATGGTGGTAAGTTCTACTCTTATAGACGTAGATATATGCCAATGAAATTTTAATATCAGGCTCTATAAAGGAGTTTGGGTATTTGCATTATAAATTGAACCTAAAAGAATTTTGTGTATGGAATAAACCGAAATCATGATATTAATGCTATCTTCTGTTTATAATAGATTTAGTGTATATAACCAATAGTAAAATACAAAACAAAACTTATGATAAACTGTAGACAGAATTCAGAAGTTTCTTGGAAAAATAGAGATCCATTAGCAAAGCCTAAAGAAATACTAGTTAGAAGTGCTTACTAGCAGTTGGAGTCATTGACACTCTTACACCATTGCTTTTAGAAAAATTAAATCTATGTAAGTATAATATTGCATCCAGAGTACAAATCATGTGAATAACCCTTTTCAGTGACTATGAGTAGGCCTGTCGGAAGATTATATAGCTTTAAACAAATACGTGCATTTACACATATATATTTCCAAAGTCTACAAATTTAATTTCATAAAGTTAAATAATAAGAAATGACAAGAAGTAGGATTCTTGACGGATTCACAACCAGTAAAGAAGTCTGTTCTTATACATAACAATTCCTCATTTTATGAACTGATATGTAAACAGAAAGCTAGTTCTTATAAGGTGTATTAGAAACATAATTAAAACTTTTGTAGGTGAGTACTGACAATCTACTCATGGACCAGAAATTATATAGTCAACTGGGAGAATTCAGACATATTACTTGACATAAATGTAATTTTTATAATTATTGCGAAACCTGAGGGTGCATGATTGAAATGTAAATGAGATAGAGAGATTTTCAGTAAAAAAAGACAATTGTATTAAAACTAGCCTATTCTATTTCTCAGACAAACTCGACAATTTCAACATAATTTCACTTACTAAATTATATGCGTTATACTGAACTGTAATCATGGTTGAAATTAACAGAAATCAACTACATCAAACCTAGGGTTGTGCATGCACGAAACAGAAACCGACTCAGTATAGAGGCATATATATACATACATACATACATACATACATACATACATACATACATACATACATACATATATATATATATATATATATATATATATATATATATATATAGATATGTATGTATGTATGTATGTATGTATAAAAATGGCTATGATAATGTATATCCAGCTGTGAGTTAATAAGTGATTTAAACCAACACTAATGTACCAAATAAAATAGCAGAGAATAGAAAGAACTGGAGAATCCCGTCGACATGGGGTCATGAAAAAAATCCAAGACTATGCAGTTTGAGTCGAAACTCTATTATGAAGGACGAGAAAGTTAAATTAAGTCATAATTACACAATAAAGTAGAATAGCCGAGCGGGCTAGCCTTCATAACTATAGCAGACAGTTTCGAGTAACATTATATCTTCAGAGTTGACAGATGCAGAGCAATGTCTACCAACCTGTAACAAAGAGTGTAACCCTTAATCAGTAGGGAAATACAAAATAGAGCTATAAACCAAAGCTCGTGACAAGATGATGGATGAACTACATTACCTACAACCGAATTAATTTCAAAATTAAATTAGTAATAGAGAAATCTCAACGCATAACGTATCGATAAAGTCAATAAAGAAATCTCAGCATCAAGGTATGGATTAGGATGAAATGGTGACATTTACAATTCAGGGTTTACGACGCCGAGAAGACCAAACCAACGAAATCGTTATACCTGAGACAAAACGAAATCTAAGTTAAGCTCTGTGGTTGGTAACGAAGCAACACCTTCTGGTTAAGAGTTAGAGGAGGAAATCGAACTATGCAACGATAGCTATAACTTAAAACGACATAAATCTTTGAGAACGAAAATAGAAAATTTACCAAGGCATGGCGGTGGTATTAAAACAAAATTCTCTACGCCTTTCTGTCTAGAACGACCCTCGTCTACACCTGTGAGATAGGGTGACAACACTCAGGGAATTTCGACGCTGAAACCAAATTCAAAATTACGAAATAATAATGAAAATGTGTGAGGAAGAACCACAGAGTTACTTAGTTATGGGAAACGCATTGCGTCTAGATAGAAAACGCTGAACTTCGGTTGAAAAAGCCTGTCACAATGATGTCGAGAAGGGAGAAGAATTCAGAGAAAGATGAACCAGTGATTTAAAGGAGGTTTAGTAGAAAACATAGGGGAAAACCCTAAACATCTCAACGCTACACTTTTCATTCATCAGGCTAGTATCACAAGGATCGACGATGAAAATCACGGGGTCAGAAACCCTAAATCCGATCGTATGACGGAGTACACAAACAGATAAGCAAAGTCGTCTCAAGGCATATGGACGTCTTGTCCAGAATTAAACCAAGCTGTAGTGGGAGGCTCGAGGCAGAGTATTATCCAGTCCATCAATGTTATATGTATCATGTGGACCTGGCATGGTACACAATAAACATTCAAGAATTACGTTGCTCTTCGTATCGTTGAGCTAACGTTAGATCTGAACGAGAAGTTAAATTATGCTAAAGGAACGACGTTAGACATACGTTCATGAGATGAATTACCAATTCCAAATATATTAGCCATAATATTATATCGGACGGCGAATGGCCTTAGCGCCATGAAAACCAATACAAAGGTCTTCAACTTCAACGTTAGAGTATGTACGTAGTGTTGACATATGAGTGGAAATGTGAGAGATTAATAATTAAAATTATATGGTCACATCGTTATATTGTTAAAGTGAGTAAATTAGGTATAAAACTTGAAGTATAGTGTTTTCTTGGTAATCGATATGGCTAGGTATCTATGGATATAATTATAGATTGGTAAAAGGGGTTAGTGGAACCTTAAGTTAGAAAGAACAAAGTGGTAATATATATTGATTTGTATATGTGTAATACTTTAAATAGAACAACAACAAAAAAAATAAAAAAAAATTGGAATGTGGAGGTGTGACAGTTTTAATGGTGTCACATTTGGAATATACAATATATTTTTATAGTCAGTCAACCCCTTCTGATTTTGAGTGTATCCGAACATTTCATTATTTTGCAATTTTTCTTGTAGTTTCTCATAATTTGAATCTTGCCTCACCAACTTGTATCAATTTTTCTATGTCAAATTTCACACTACTTCCACCATTATTCAAATTTTGATGAGCATTCCTACTTAAAGCATGTGCAATATTATTTTTCTCTCCTTTAAAATTTTTGATTTCCATATCAAACTCAATAAGAAAAGATAACCATCTAGCTTTTCTAGCATTTAAATCAGGTTGTGTGAAGAAACATTTTAAACTTATATGCATGTATTATAGTCAGTTTTCTTTAATTTTTCTTGAATAATATGCTATGACTAAGTTTTCTTGTAAAAATACTCCTAATCCTTTCACACATGCATCTGTACATACGAAAAATTCTTTGTTTGGATCAGAAATATTCAAAATAGGGGTAGCTGTTAGTTTATGTTTTAACTGTTCAAAACTATGTTTGCACTTTTTTTTCCACTCAAACTTTACTCTCTTTTTCTATAAAGAACTAATAGGATAGGAGAAGGCTTAAAATCCTTCTACAAACCTCTGGTAGTATCCAGTAATACCCATGAAGGATCTTGTGGCTGGCACATAAGTAGGTATAGGCCAATCCATGATAGCTTTAATTTTCTCCGGGTCTACTACTAATCCCCCCTCTGAAATCACATCACCCAAATACTAAATTTTTCCCTTGTAAAATTCACACTTATTGAGTTTAGCATATGACTTATGTTCTCTAAGCGTTTGTAGGAAAATTCATATGCTCTTTGTGTTCTTCTTCATTTTTGGAATATACTAGAATGTCATCAATGAACACTGGGAAAATTTTGTCTAGATACCTGTGTAACACGTAATTCGTTAAACACGTGAATGTAGTAGGTGCATTAGTCAGTCCAAAAGGTAGAACTACAGATTCATAGTGTCCATATCTATTCCTTAATGCTATATTATTGATGTCCACATGTTTGATTCTAATTTGATGATATCCTGTTCTTAAATCAATCTTTGAGAAGATAGTGGCTCCTCTCGCTTGATCAAATAAGTCATCTATCCTATCTAGACAATATATGCTCTTTATGGTCAATTTATTCAGTTTTTTGTAGTCTATGGACATTCTGAATGTGCCATATTTATTTTTAACAAACAGTATCGGTGCTCCCCAAGGAGACACACTTGGTCTGATGTACCCTCTCTCTATTAACTCTTGTAACCATAATTTTAGTTCTAACAATTTAGGAGTACTCATTTTGTATGGTGCTCTAGAAAAAGGTGTAGCTCCTAGTACCAATTCAAATGAGAAGTCAATTTCTCTCTTAGGGGGTAGATGAGGGATTTCATTTGGAAATACATCTTTGAACTCTCTAATTACTAGTAAATTTTCTAGAGCTTCTTTTTCAATTTTCTGTCCCAATTCCTCCACTTGTACAGCATACACTTGACAACATTTTCTTGCTCTCCTTTTAAATTGTAGTGCAAAAATATGCCTGATTGATATGGGTCATGGTTTGCATTTCACTATCACAGGTTTTCCCTCACCATCTATAGAGTGAGCTATTTTATCTAATAAATTTACTATTACTTTCTACTTCTCTAATTAGTCCATTCCCACTAACACATCATATGAGCCTAGAGGAAAAGTATTTAAATTCAGTTCAATTTCATACCCATTTAATTTTACAGTAGTTTTTGGAAGTTTATGGGTAAATTTTATTTTTATTCCAGTAGCTATCTGAACTAACCATTCTTGCTGAATTTTTTTTTAAATTTTCACTTTTCCATAATCTAATGATTTATATAGCTTAAATTTTCTCCTGGTTCTATCAAAACAGAAACAGTTTGTTCAGAAATCGTACCTTTGGTTTCTATCATGGTTTATTGGTGTTCAACTTGGAGATCCTCAAGTGCAACACTGATCCTTGGAATTTTTATAGCAATGTCATTTAGAGTAGTCACCTCTAATAACACTTGAATGTTTTGAACTGTTCTATGAGGGAAATCATGTAACATGTGAGGTTCTCCACAATCCTAGCTGTTATGCAGGTAAATCCCCTCTTTGGATAGAGGCAATCCCTCTAGCCCTAGGGTGGGTCTAGCGGCAATGGAGCATGCTAGTGCTTGGATTCGTAGTCTATGAATGAAAATTGGTCAGGATAGATGTCCTTCCTTGTCCCAACGCAGTTTTCGTAGCCGTGGAAATGGTCTTCTGATCATCGTCCTGACACATCCTAGTCCTTCAGTGGTAATACTCAAGTGCTTGCACAAGGATTAGAGAACGATAACAGTATATGAAAAAATATTTGCATTCATAAATATCTAATTGGTCAAGGAGAATTAAACGTGTTGCATAAGATCAATCATATCAAATGAAAAACGGGAACCAAAACATCATTCATGTATTAATAAGAAGAGAGAAAGAGTTTACAGCCAAATAAGCCTTGACATCATAACCTCCTTCAGTGGGTCCAGTCAAGCGTGTCTCAAGCACCCATGGGGGAGTTGAACTTGGCAAGGAAATAAGCCTCGACTCTCTCTCAACGATAGGTCTCTCTTTGCTCTATCTCACACCAACACTTTATCTATTCAACCATTTCAGCTAGTTGCAACTATGTGAGAGAGATGTATTTGTAGGAGAGGAGGTTTGGGATCTTTCATATGGTGGAAGAGAGGCCTTATCCTTTGGGAGGTTGCTCAAATGTAGGAAAAAAGAAACCAAAGTAAGTTGCTCGACGTTATTCAGTTGAAAAAATGATGCTGACTCCACTCACAAAGTGGTTAGGAATGGAAACTTCTCTTCTATTTTAAAAAAATTTCCAAAAGCAGTTTGGTGGGGGTAATCCACTAAGACAAAGCACCAATGGGCGCGAGGCCTAGTGCTAATTGCTCTATGGGTGTGAGGCCATAGATTCCTACTAGCGTCGACCCAAGATCATATTATTTAGAGAGATTTATCTAGGAATAGTAACAGAGGAAATTTTCTACTCACGCTAAGGGATGCAATGAAACTTTTGGCAAGGTATGTCAATACAAAAAAGTCACAGAAATGGCCCTCCAATGTGCGGGATGGTGTTAGGTCCCTATATTACTAGTACAGTCCTTTTTTTTTATTAGTGTAACCCCCTTATTTTTATTATTGTACGCTTGTAACCCCCATATTGTTATTATTGTGCCCTTAAATTATTATTGTTAGGTCGGTTAGGATTACATTGTGGCCCCACTATGATTGCATTGTGGCCCCATGGACTCCTATATATAGAAAGGAGGTTTTGTAATTTGAGTCATCCAATAATTTTTCATTCATGTAATTTATTGGAGGTTTTCCCCTCTAAGTGGCTTATTTCTAAGGCTTTGATATCTCTTTTCTTCTCTTTTTGGAGCTGGTTTGACAACATTTGGTATTATAGCTTTGAGATTCTAGGGTTTCACTACTCCAAACAGGTCATCGTGGAATTTTTTCTATAAATTTTTTTCTACGAAGGTTCATAATCTGAAATTTTTAGAGTGCGAAGCCAAAATCCTAAGGAATATCTTCACAAAATTTTGGAGCATTTTTCACAATATTTTAAGAGATATGATCTGTGCAAGTTAGGTCATTTTACAGGCTCCTAAATTTAACCTAAACAGGTCATCGTGGTATTTTCGTAATAAAATTTTTCTCTAAGAAGGTTCAGAAGCTGATATTTTTAGAGTGCAAAGCCACAATCTTGAGGAACAGCATTGCAAAATTTGAGATATTGGTTCGCAATATTTTCGGAGATATGATCTGTGGAAGTTAGGGCGTTTTGAGGCTTCTGAATTTCATCTCAAAGAGGTGATCGTGGGAATATCTTCATAGCTCTCTCTCTGAGCATCGGATTCAAATGCTGTAAAAAGTGGTCGCAAGTAGACGGACTGTAGTTTTCATTCTGTCAATATTAGTTCCAAAGGAGGAAACAGTGACACATGAAAATTCGTACAAGTTCACTCCACTAAACCAGTCTAAAATTGAGTCATTGTGAGAGATTGGAATAAATTTTCCTTGAAGAATCCAAATCAAATCAGAACTGTGGCATTTGAAATAAACTTCAGAGGGCTACTACAGGGCTGAATTTCAGATATTGAGGATTCACAATTATAGATATAATTCAATTTCAATATCGAGCTTCTAAAAATAAAGTAAAAGGTGTGTATTTTTTTTTTTCCGAATTGCATAAGTCTTGTTTGAAGAATCAAGTTGAATTGATTCCAAGGGCATATTGTAGAATAGATATTAGTATCTGATTCTAAAATGGCCCCTAAGAATAATTCAACACCCACTAAGCCTTTAGATTGCTCTACTATGACTCGTGAAGATGAAAAATTACAACATGACATATCAAAATTACAACAGCAAGTGGAACAAATTTCGCTCTCCCAAAGAGCAATAAAAAATGACATGGAAGTTTTGAAGAAATGCGTGGAAACTAATATGGATGGTTTGAAGAAAAGAGTGGAATATAAGATGGATGGTTTAAATAATGGCATGGAATCTAAGATAGATGGCACGGAAGATGGAATGGAATCTAAGATGGATGACATGGAAGCTAAGATTGATGATAAAATGGAAAACACGAAGAATGATCTAAAAGCAGACATAGAATGTTTGACAAAGTTGATACAAGAAATGTTTCATAATGATGAAAATATAGTAGATGAAACTCATGATGAGAACAAAATAAATGTTAATCGTGATTTCATAGAATCTAGGTGTCAACACCACACCTTCAGAAGAATAAATTTGCATTGATAAATCACAAAACAAAAGAATGGAATGACAATAGAGTTTTGTATTTGCAAAAACAAAGATTTTTCAAATAAAATCCAAGTCTGTTATTGTCATAACGAGAGGAATATTTATAATATCATGCTCATAACTTTTTTAGGGTATTACAACTCTTCCTTAGTAAAACAATGACTAAAATTAACATAAATTGATAAGATAACATGATTCTCTGATGATTTTCTATCAATGAAGAAAATCATGAGGTTGAATATCTGCATCTACTAATTTCTCTCTCTCTTGATTCACCTTTCATGGCGGTTGATTTTCACTTTGAATAAGCTACTACAGTTATTTCCTTATCAATCCAGGTTATGAAGGCATGTAAAAATCATTGTGCCAACTCTTTTCCACCTACCCATATGCCTCATTTTTCGACTAAATATTTGTAACCCATCAAACCTTCAACTTCACTGCAAAATAAAACATTAGTTGTAGAATCATTGTAATTCAGTAGCTCATGTAAATATTGAGTTAAATAATAAATAAAATTGAAACTTATGAAACAGAAGATGATTATGTACTTGATATTCCATAAACCTTGTAAATTGATGCCCAATTAGTTTTATTAGGATAAAAATAAGGAGGATGGGGTGTAAGAAAGTTGTCAATAAGAAGTAATATTGTGGTTCAACACCTCCCATATAAGTATTTTAACTTGAATGTGTTATGCCCAAGCTTTTCTTCAATGATTAATGTTCCAATTGACAAAGTTTTTAACTTCGTGTGTTTTCAATTTTCTTCATGGGGTTTATCCCACTTCAAAGCTCATTACTAGTTCACCAACATAAAATCTATTTTACCTTGTAGACTTCTCATCAAACTAGTTCTTTACATGGTTTTGGTGCACAAAAAATATCTCAGCTTTGTGCCTTTCTTCCTCTAGTTTGAGTAAAGTGTATATCTTCCTTTGAACCAAAAGGAAAGGGCCTGCGTTGTGACTCTCGCGAGAGTTTCAAGGTTAGAATATACAGGTTTGGGGGAAAGATAACTTATTTACTATAAACCAAAAGGTATGGTGAGGTATTTACAGAAGGCTTAGGATTTACAAAGTCAGCCCATATTGAATTATTAAAAGTGTTATGCCAATTACTTTGCTTAGAGAAGATGGTTTCTTGATTATGCAGATAAGAATTTTATTTTTTTATTCAAACAAACTATTTCCTTGCGGGTAATAGTTAGATGCATGTTTCAATACATACCATTTTATAAAGTGAATTCATAAAGTTTAATGATGAAAATTAGGTCACATTATAAATTAAAGTGACATAAAACACCAAACCTGGTTATAATCTTTCGTCACAAGAAGTGGATTACTTCCTATTCATTTATTTGTCTCAAAGGAACTCCTTCTGACCATCGAGTGAAATAATCTCTTGATGTTAGAAAATATCAGTGTTTTTTTTACAACTGGGAAAAAAATTCTTCGATAAAAATAGTAGGCCCCACTTTGGGAATGGTTTCTCAACTTTTGTTGGTAGTATTTGTGTGGTTGACCTCTTTTCATGACCGACACACCTCTAACAAGCTAGGAAATTGCAGACATAAGCGTGGTCATATTTCAATGGAGTTGGATAATAACCAACCCTCCTAACTTTATGTGTTGTAGTGTCTCCCACATAGTGCCCACCTTTCATTCCATCGTGCAAATATCTAAGTACCTTCTCTATATCCTACGACTCAAGGAATTTTACAAGATACCATTGCACCATTGTGGTGCTTTCTCGAAATGACTCCACAAACTAGTTGGTAATATAGAGCCTTCAAACACATTTCCCTCCTATTTTTATTCGATATGTATATGGTAAAGGCTCCATGCTATAGAAATTGTCATAAATCAGAATACCATGGTGTTGTAGACATGGAATGAGGAACATGTTTAAAATTGTATATTTAAATTTCCCCATCCCAACTCGTGAGATATTGATCAAGAGAATATATTCCTTTGAATGATATTTTATAGAGGTCATTACCCTTTATGGTATGAGCTAGTTTGAATTTGTAACACCCTCCTCGCACATTTACCCAAGTTAACAGGTTCATCGGGGTAAAAATGAGACAAAGAGTTACTATGATATGATTCAACTCCCCAAGTATAGTTAAAGAACAAGAACCAGCATGACAAGAAAATTTTGAACTTCCTCAAATTATATAGAACATTTGGAAGCCAACCAACCCTTCCAAGTGAACAAACCTTGAGAAAAATTGTTGTCTTGACAAACTAGAGCCCCAATCACACTAGTGAAAAGCCCTCCATGCAACTGAAACCCTCCAGTTGTATTCACAACAAGTCATCCATGTGACTACAACATTTTTTCAAGTATTTTTCTGCTAGTGACCCTAAATTCTTAGCCACATTTTCAGGGCTAGGACTCAGTCCTCTGCCTATAAATTGATGAAAATCTTAAAAGGGATAAACGACAAGAGGATCACAAGGCCTCTAATGTATAAATTGAATAAGTACGTATATTGACAAGGCCTAGACACGATATATATTTCATCAAACACATCATGAAGATGTAATCTATAGTTCATATAAACAAATATGACCATAGGGACTTCATACTTATCTAACATTTGTCAAAAATGATTGATTCCTCCTCATAATGGTTGTAAGGTCATATATTATGCCATGCATTCATTAAAATTTCATATAATAATGAGAACATGATGAAAACCACAACTCAAGTCTCTCATAAACCATTCTCATAACCATCATATAACTAGCTGAATAAAAGTGATAAAACAACCCTCAAGATCACATAATAAAAAATACATTTACCCATAAAATACAGGAGGAAAATAACTCTTATTGACATATGAAAAATGAAACTAAGCCAAGGACTTCCACGTACCATCTGACTATAGATTTTTTTGAACCAAATATGCCTTTCAGCTAATCACCCTCCTGCCATACTTTAAGCATGAATGTGGGATCCCCTGGAATAAACCAAAAAAAAAAACCATGGATTATTTAGGCTAACTTGCTTCAACCCTCAACCCATGATTCCACCTCAAATTCAGAAATCACTAACAATCACGAGATCATTCTTTATCCAATTTTTCCAGGGCTCCAGAGCATTTGTTCCAACTAGGGCTTCTAGGACTAGTAAATCAACCCACAACTATCATTGGGATTCCATAGCATTTGTCCAACTGGCGCTTCCAAGACTAGTAACTCAACCCACCAAGAGATTTAAGAGTGTTTTTCCAACCAAGGATTTGAGGAATACTAACTCGACCCAAGCTGTTAGAGGCCTTCCAGAGTGTTTTTCCAGCCAAGGCTTCCAGAACTAGTAACTGAACCCACGTCCATAAGGAACATGAGCATGAATCAGAAAACAAAGGTAAACCCATAACACCATGGCTATCTAGGAAATGGAAAGGCTAAGAAAAACCACTATTAATTCAGGAAATTCTCCATGAAGATGGTAGATCACAACCAAGAAACCACATGAATATTCCACTCATGCCAAAACTAGCAATGAAATCATACATGCAACTCGATTCCTACAAGCGAAACTTGCTATAGTTTTTGTTCCTGCTATCCTCCTACACTTTCCTGATTTTCCTTTTCCTTCCTGCACCAAATCCCAAGAATTCCACACTCCTCCAAGAGTGTTCCAAGAAAACTCAAGTGTCCAAGAGTATCAGAGAGACAAAATAGAATGAGAGTGCCAGATCCTAGACTGGGAAAAAATGCGAACTAATCCTCATAAGCCGTTCTATCTTTGAGGCATCTATTATCTTCATTTTTCAATATTTTCCTTCATTTTCCTTCTCACATCCAACCTATACCTTACCTTCTGACTGATTCTGGTCTTTTTTGTCTCCATTCAGTGCTTCCCCATTCTATGGCAATTACCTCTAGACCAAGTTTATCAATATGATATTATATATGAGTCAGTGGTTTAAATTTTCAATCTTATATATATCTATTAATTTCTTTTGATTTCCATTATACATTTTTCAATGACGTGATTCTGTGGAAATTTTTATGAAACCAACTCCAAAAAAATAAGAAAAGAAAGATCAACGCCTTAGAAATAAGCCACTTCAAGGGGGCAACCTCCATTAAGTTACATAAATGAACAATTCTTGGATGATACAAATGAAAAAACCTTCTTTTATTTATAGGAATCCATGGGTTCAAAATATAATCCTAGCCGACCTAACAATAATAATGCAAGGGAACAATAATAACAATATGGGAGTTGCAGGGGTACAACAATAACAAGAAGGGGGTTACACTAACAACAATAAGGGACTACACTAGTAATATAGGGACCTAACATGCCCCTCTCCTTAAAAAAAGTGTTATTCTCAACACTTGAGTAGCTCTAGACGCTTCTCTATCAAATTATCATCCTCACATGTAGAATCTTCAGCGGGTAAGTTCTTTCACTTGATGAGATACTATGAAATTGACCGATTTCGTAGCTGTCGAGTTCTTATTTCCATGATTGCTTCAAGTTCCAATATGATTTTCCCTTCCTCATAAAGTTATCGAAATATTGTTTGAACTAGAATTTTGTCACCTATACCCTTCCTTAAGAATGAAACATGGAAAAATGGATGCACTTGTGAAGAAGCAAGAAGCTCCAATTTTTATGCCATAGTACCAATATTTTCCAATGCCTTGTAAGGACCATAGTACTTTCGCGATTATTTATTATCCTTCTTAGCTTTCTTGAGGGAAATTTGTTTGAATGGTTGTAGCCATAAAAATATCCAGTCTCCTAAATCAAAAATTCTCTTGCTATGATGTTGATCTACCTGTTGTTTCATTCGATTTTGTGCCAAAATTAGGCTATCCTTTAAGATTTGGAGAAATTTTTGTTGATACTCTATGTGATCTTCCACTCCTTGAACATTGGAATTCTCTCTTAAAGATGATGTGATGGATGGTGGATGATATCCATAAAGTTCCATAAATGGGATAATTTTTATTGTAGTGTGGAAGGAAGTGTTATACCGCCATTTAGCCAAAGGTAACCACTTGACCCATTGTGTTTGTTTATTAGATACAAAACAATGAAGATATCCTTCCAAAAGTTTGTTCACCATCTCAGTTTGACCATCGGATTGAGGATGATGAGGTGAGCTATGAGCTAGCTGATTACCCAAACGAGAAAGTAATTTCATCCAAAAAATTCCAGTAAGAATGGGATCTTTGTCGCTTACAATAATCTTTGGTTTTCCACATAGATTTTCAATTGTTTCTATAAATGCAATAGAAATTGTAATTGATTTAAATGGATGAGATAATGCACAAAAGTGTGCATACATGGTAATTCTATGACCTACCACCATGATTACACTCTTTCCTTCGGACTTAGGTAAACCTATGATAAAATCCATTGAAATCTGCTCCCAATGTCGACCTGGAATGGAAAAAGGTGTAGAAGACCCAGGGTCTTAATTGTCTCAACTTTATTTTTCCGTAAATCCAAACATTCCGCCACAAAATTTTGAATATCGTATTTAAGGCCATCCCAAAAAAATTCTTTCTTCACCTTCTTGTAAGTTTTAAAAAATCCTGAGTGTCCTCCTAAAAGAGAATTGTGCAATTCCAAAATAATATTTTGTTTTAGTTGGGCATTATTACAAACATATAAGCAATATTTGTATGATAAGGAATCATTTTTCCAACTAAATGTATCAGACGTACGAGGATCTTTCTACAAATTTTGAATGAGTGTCCACAATTCTTCGTCCTTCTTCCATTCATCCCTTTATTTGGTTATCCAATTTGGTTGGATAATAGAAATGGCGCAAAGCAAAGCATCCACCTCTTCATCCTTTCTTGAGAGTGCATCTGCAACAACATTTAGCTTCCCCATTTTGTAGATTATTTCAAAGTCATAACCCAACATCGTTTTCACCCATTTTTTCTAGTCTTCTAAAGATAGTCTTTGTTCCAAAAAAATTTTAAGACTATCACGATTATTTTTTACCTTGAAGTGTCTTCCCATTAGGTAAGGTCATCATTTCTTTAGTGAATGTAGTATTTCCAACATTTCCTTCTCATAAATATCTTTCTGTAAATACTTTGCTTTGATTGGATGATTTTCGAAAGAAATGGGTCTTCCTTCTTCCATTAAAACAACACCAATTCCATTTCTCAATGCATCACATTCAACAATAAAGGTTTTTGTGAAGTCTGGCGTAGCTACGACCGGTGCTAGGCACATTTCCTCTTTAAGATGTTCAAAGGCCTTAGTTGCTTCAAGAGTCCATCAAAATACATCTTTCTTCAAAAATGTTGTTAGAGGTGTTGCTATTCTCCCATAATTCTTAACAAACTTCCGATAATACTGTGTTAACCCAAGAAATCCTCTCAAATTTTTGTGGGGACTTTCCATTCATTAATGGGTTTAATTTGGTAGGGTATACCTTAACACCCTCATGAGATGTAATATGACCCATATATTCCATCTCTTGTACTGCAAAGAAACATTTGGAGGTTTTTTCATACAATTGTTTCTCCTCCAATAGTTTGAGCACCCTGTCAACATGTTCAACATAATCCTTCCAAGACCTACTATAGATTAATATATCATCCAAAAATACTAACACAATTTTTCTAAGGAAGGGTTTAAAAATAGAATCCGTCAACCCTTGAAATGTAGAAGGTGCATTGGTAAGGCCAAAAGGCATGACCAAAAATTCATAATGAACCTCATGAGTTCGAAATGTTGTTTTCACAATATCTTTGGTCTTCATTCTAATTTGATGATATCTTGAATGAAGCTCCAACTTGGTAAGATAAATTGATCCATGCAATTCATCCACTAATTCATTAATCAGAGAAATGAAAAATTTATCTTTAATAGTGATCTTATTCATCTCCCTATAATCTACACAAATGCACCATGATCCATCCTTCTTGTGCACCAATACTACTGGAGCAGAGAGAGAACTTTGACTAGGTTGAATTATACCATCCTCTAAAATTTCTACAATCATACGTTCAATTCCGCTCTTTTGGACGTAAGGATATCTGTAAGGCCTGATGTTTGGAGGAACACTTCCTGGAATCAAATTAATATCATGATAATGATAAAAAATAGGTGGGATTCCTCTGGGAGTTTCAAACACCTTAGAATTTTTGTCCAAGAATTTTTGCAGATCCAGAGAAATAGATGATTTTGATGTTGTAGCTTCTAGTGAGAATAATTGTGAAATTACACCTTGTTGTTCTTTGTTAAAAATATTTTTCATGAAATTATAGCTTATTATCTTTCCTGGCTTCCCTGCGATACCCCGTAATTCAACTTTCTTTCCTTCCGAAAAATTTTTCAAGAAAATTTCTTGAAAATTAAAAGCTATCGCCCCCAAAGATTGTAACAATTGTAATCCTAGTACAACATCAACACCTCCCATTGGAATGGAAAGAATTGGACTATTCAATACATATCACCCCATCGTTAGCTTGATATTATGGCATTTTCTAGAGAAATTTATAGTTCCTCCATTTGCAACCATCACCTGACATTCTTGTGTTGGGTATAGGAAGCAATTCAATTCCTTGGCTACCTTACAATGAACAAAATTATGGTTACAACCCAAATCAATCAACACTATTACATTTTTATTCTTGATATGTCCTTCTATATTGAGAGTTTCAGGAATGGTAATTCCTGCCAATGCATTACACGATATGGTTAGACTCATTTCTTCTTTCTCTAAGGTTGGTTCCTGGTGTATATCCTCTTCTTTTGAGGTTTCTTTTTCATTTTATTCCTCCTCTTCACAATCTACGTAAAATAATTTCTTCTTAGCACACTTATTACCTTTACTATATTTTCTATCACAACTGTAGCAAATACCTTTTGCTATATTTTCTTCCAATTTTTGTGGTGTCAACCTTGTAGCAACACTTCCATCTTTATATATGTGAGTGGTAGGCTTCCTTCTCGCCATAATTTTACATTAAATTTTTATTGCCAACCTAAATTCCTTCTCCAATGAATTAGGCTCCCTAATGCTAACCTCATGTTGGATGTTATACTTTAAATTACCTATAAATACATCAATATTTTGTTCCTCTTGAATATCAGTTATCCTTATATTCAATTTTTGGAAGTCCTCAATGTGCTCCACCACTGAACCCTTTTGTTTGATATTTATCAGTTGGCTAAAAAATGAGTTTCTCTTTGTATCGTCATAATGTGTTATCATTTCCTCTGTAAAAATTGACCAAGTGAAAATTTTTTTACGGGAGAAAAGTCATTGATACCATACAAATGTATTTTGTTCTAAATTTAAAGTTTCAATGTGTACCTTATGTGTGTTTTTCACATTATTGAGATCAAAATATTGCTCCATCTATAGTATCCATGTTACGAGATCCTTCCCATCCAAATTCCTCATATCGATATTTGGAATATGGTTGGTCTTCCATCCAACATTCGAATTTATGAAATCACGATTAACATTTATTTTTCTCTCATCATGATTTTCCTCTACTATCTTTTCGCCATTAGGAATCATTTCTTGTATCAACTTTGTCAAACCTTCCTTGAAACCTTCCATGTCTTCCTTCAAACCTTCCATTTTTTCTTCCATACCTTCCATATTAGCTTCCACTCCTTTCTTTAAACCATCCATATTAGATTCCACACCTTTCTTCAAGCCATCCATCTTAGCTTTCCTTTCCTCAAAACTTCCATTTCATTTTTTGTTGCTCTTTGCGAGAGTGAAATTTGGTGCACTTGCTCTTGTAATTTTGATATATAATATCACACTTCTTCATCATCATGAGTCATAGTGGAGTATTTTGAGGGTTTGATGGGTTTTGAATTATTTTTAGGGGGGATTTTAGATCCCAATACTGATATCTATGCTTCAATATGCCCTTGGAATCACTGCAAACTAATTTTTCAAACAAGACTTACATAATATGAAAAACAAATACACAACGTTTTCTTGCTTTTGAGGAGCTCGATATTGAAACTGAATTATATATGTGATTCCGGATCTTAAATATACAAAATTAGGTCTTACAGTATCCTTATGAATATTCTTTCGCATGCCACAAGTATGACCTGATTTGGATGCTTAAGACAAATTTATGCCCAATATCCCACAATGACCTAATTATTGACTGGTTCATTAGAGTGCACTTGTACGACATGCCACGTGTCATTTTTTTCTCCTTCGGCTCTGAAATTGATACAAAGGAAACTACAGTCTATGTGATTTCGGCTAGATCTTATAAAATTCCAATCCAGTTATCAGAGATAGAGTTATGAAAAAATTCCCAAGGTTAGTTCTTTTAGATAAAATTCAAGAGCCTGCATAAACCCTAACTTCCATAGATCATATCTCTGAAAATATTGTGAACCAAGATGTGAAATTTTTACGCAAATTTCCTCAGGATTTCGGCTTTGCATGATAAAAAAATCATCTTCTCAACCTTCGTAGATAAAATGTTATAGCGAAAATTCCACGATGACCTGTTTGGAGAAGCAAAACCCTAGAATCCAAAGCTCTAATACCAAATGTTATGAAACCAACTCCAAAAATAGAAGAAAATAAAGATCAATGCCTTATAAATAAGCCACTTCGAGGGGGAAACCTCCTTTACATTACAAAAATGAACAATTCCTGGATGGTACAAATGACAAAACCTCCTTCTATATATAAGAGTCCATGGGATCACAACATAGTCCTAACCGACCTAACTATATGGGGGTTACAAGGGGCACAAATAATAACAATATGGGGGTTACAGGGGCACAAAAATAACAATAAGGGGGTTACACTAACAACAATAAGGGACTACACTAGTAATCTAGGGACCTGACATTCCTTTTCTCCTATTTTCCATTATTTTCATAAATAAATTCCAATAAATGCCATTTTTCTTTTCCAAAACCTTTTCCATTTCCTTTGCTAATTTCCATGGCCATTAATTAATCAAAAGTGATCTCTTCATTATGTTTGTGCTCCACATTCAACTTGGAATACATGTCCCATGACCATGGTATTATTTTTCCTTTATTAACTTTATTACATGAAGTTTTAACTTGGGGTTGTTAAAAAATTCCAGATCATGTTCTTGTAAGTAGATCATCTAGTTTTCCCTCTTCTCACCTAGCTCCTACTACATGAACAATTTCCTCATCATTGGATGAGGCACAAAAATGATTGTGCAGGCTTTAAACAGATAGGGCTTGAAGTACTTAAGTGCCTTATATACAACATATGCTTGTTTATCGATGACATGATAATTTAATTCTGCCCCTTGTAAACTAGCACTCATAAAAGAAATAGGTCGCTCATTTCCTTCAACCTCCTTTTAAGTCAAGATGGTTGCAATGAAAGAATTTGAAGAAAAAGTAAAGAGTAGGAAAAAATTTTGATAGTCTGGATCGAATA
Organism: Pinus albicaulis; assembly: GCA_034641835.2. Lineage (NCBI taxonomy): Eukaryota > Viridiplantae > Streptophyta > Pinopsida > Pinales > Pinaceae > Pinus > Pinus albicaulis. The sequence continues at coordinate 1,045,532,220 of CM076577.1, read as the reverse complement.
GTGTAGGTGCATCAACAATAGGTTTCTTTATTTGGTCGAAAGCACAGTTTTCTCATTTATCCAATTTGTATGTTGCATCATTCTTAATCATCTATTGTATAATATTGACTATCTGGGTGTAATCAAAGATGAATTTTTTGAGGAAATTAATCTTCCCTAAGAAAGACTACACGGGCTTCTTATTCACTGGAAACAGGATCTGTTTAATGGTTTTGATCCTCTCATGTTAAATTTTACTTCCACCTTTTGCAATTATGTGCCCTAAGAGAATACCATTTAACAAACCAAATACTCTTTTCTTGGAATTAAGATAAATCCCCTACTTTTGACACCACTCAAATATCTGTTTTAGATGGCTTTCATGATTTTATCTTATCTTGTAAAATATAGTAACATAATCTAAATAAAAAAATACGCTCTGACCAATAAGGCCATGGAAAGTGATGTCCATCTCTCTATGGAAAGTAGCACTAGTGTTGATAAGTTCAAGCGACATTTTGAAGGAAAATGTTCTACATTTGGTCCTGACGGTAGTATTCAATCGATCAGGTTATACTACTAGCACCTAATTATAACTAGAGAAACCATCTACTAGTGACAACATCTCAGAAATAGATATTGTTTGAAGGATTTGTGCCATGGATGGCACTGGGTAATTATGTTTATCAAAAGTCCAGTTGATATTTCAGAAATCAACACATAGCCTGATTTCAGCAGAATTATTTCTAATCGGGACCAAATTGGAAACCCAAGTGGAATGTCTGACTTTAAATATGATCCAGTCATCCAACAACTTTCTCAATTCCTTTTAGATACGGGGTTCCAATGTTGGATGAACTATTCGTAGTTCCTGTTGGAAAGGTTTTACCCCTAGTTTTACGAGCATCATGTGTGGGATAATATGAGTATCATATGTCTTTAAATCCTCTTATGTACATGAAAACACATCAAAATATTTTTTGAATAAGTGGATAAATTCCTGTCATTCTTGTGGAGAACAACACGTACTGAGTTTTACATACTTCATATCTTATTTAGTTCCCATATTGACTTTTTCAGATGATAAATTTTAGCTCCAATTATTTGTATTGGTTGGACCTCTAAAATGGTTTTTCAAGTCATATAGCTTTTGTAGGGAAAATACACCTTTAGGAATAGTATTTCCTTTCATTGTGATGGGTACATCCTGTAAATCGTGGTCATGCTCATCCTCATATATGGAATCATATTTGAATACGTCAACAATAACCATAGAATGTAGTATCTGTTGGTCGTCATTGAAAACATGTAAATTAGTGTTGTTTTTAGGGACATATAGTTTATAAAATTTCAATAGAAAATATATTTTTTCAATCATGACATCCTAGCAGCTGCATTTTATATTGCATCTGTTGCAGTATTTATAAGTCTAGGAACATAAATAATATTAAAACCTTTAAAATTATTTATCAAATTCCACGCCTCCTACTGGTAGTTTTTAATATTCAATGAGACATAGTGGATAGTATCCCATGAGTGAACACCTCTGAATCACCAATTACCATGAGAATATCTAACTTCAGATCGATGCATTTCTTGAGTCCATGTATGAGTGCTTCATATTTGATAGTATTATTTGTACACTCAAACTCCATACGACATGAAAGGATATGCTTCTTATTTCATGGTTTTGTAGGTACACCACTAGCTTCAAAGCCATCCTGCATCTTTGAACCATAAAAATATAGATTCTGCATATTATTAGCTACTAAGCTACTTCATACACTATTATTACTACTAGTATTTTCATTTATGTTACGAGATTCATTTCCAGTAGTTGGAGAAAAATGAAGGAGCTCAAATTGTGTATCTAGTGGAAGGGGTGATGGTTGTGCTTAATAAATCTTGACATCAGTTTCATTGAAAATGTTTCCAAAATTTAGATTGATGAAAGCAAGAGGATCATTGTGGTCCTCAAGCGGCGTCACAGTGTGTAACATATATGGCTCACTTTCCACTCGAATATGGTTATTATTGGCCTTGCATGGAAGCCATAAATGTGACCAATCTATCACAAAATACCCTTGTAGTTTGCTAAAAAATATCTTCTTTAGGGATTTCCATAATGAAAATATGTATACATTGAGGAACTTCATCATCTTCTGATAATCTAATAAGCACATTCTTGAGTTCACCAATATCTTGGACGAGAGATATATCTAGCTAAATAATTTGTGCATCAGTTTTGTCCCATTTAGAATTTATTTTCTTTGAAAGAGATAACGGAATTAAATTTACAGATTCTTTATAGATTTCCATAATGAAAATATTTATACATTGAGGAAATTCATCATCTCTTGATAATCTAATAAGAACATTCTTGAGTTCACCAATATCTTGGACAAGAGACTTATCTAGCTAAATAATTTGTGCATCAGTTTTGTCGCATTTAGAATTTATTTTCTTTGCAAAATATAATGGAATTAAATTTACAGATGCACCATAGTCGACTAAAAATTATGGACCTTATAATTTAAAATTTTCAAAAGTCAATAAAAAAAAATGGTAGAGAGTGTTAACTTCTAGTGTTACAACATTAATTACAAATTCAAGGGAACCAAAAGACTGACCAAACACCTTTTGAGAGGAAGAATATTAATCACCTATCGAAGGTGGAGAAAAGGCTTGGAAAATTAGTTCACGCTAACCTATGTTATTTGCGAGCTCATAGATGGAACTTTTGGCTTGTGTTTTCTTCGAATATTCAACTATGTTATAATCAATTGTTTCACCTCTAGAAGAAGTGTTGAAGCATCTCCAGGACTGGCTTTATTTGACACTTCGAAAGTGATGGACTTACTCTTGTTACTGGAGGAATTATTCTTGGAATTAGTTGGATTTCTATAATTACTATGTGCATTTTGAGTAGGATTGATCAGTGTTGAGATCCTTATTAAAAACTTCTCTTTTAATTTTTTTCTTGTTGCCTCCTATTTAGATATGGTACCTTTACTCCTTAAACTATACCAACCATTTTTATTTTGAGGTGGTGCCTCACTTTCTGGTGATATTTCAACATTATTCTTATCAACTCTAAAAAAAAAAAAAATTACTCAATGCATGTCCGATATCTTTGCTTTCTTTAGTCGTTGCGGGTTCCTCTATTTCTTCTGTCTATTCCACCTACTCGTCTGACAATAGGGAATCTAAAATGTTTGTCGCCATAGTGTTCATGATGTGGTTCCACTATGGGCATGTATTTTCCGAATGATATTCGTGGTGAAAAGAAAAATGATTATCCATACCCATATTTTCTATATTCAACACAACATTAAAACTCTAGGAAGACATGGGAGGTTGATTGTTGTTGTTACTGTTATTATTATCCCTTCAAAAATGGAAGGACTTGGGAGGCTTATTGCTAGTAGAAGTATCACTTGACCTTCTATTTAGTTCTGAAATTTCATTAGTAAGTTCTTTCATTGTTTAGGTCAAGATTTCGATATCTAATAATTCCTTATCCTTAGCCTTACTTCAAGAAGGTTGAGACTTTCTACTATTTTCCATGGATTATTTTGATTCATTTTCATTTGTAATAACTCCAATCATGCGTAATTCCTTATCGACAATGATTACTTTCATAAAGTTTTTTTTCTACTGTCTGATTTGCATCTCTTTAATGAATTGGGAAATATGAGTGGGAAAGGAAGCTATGTAATAATCAATAGTAATTTAATCATGCAATTGCGTGCCTTGGGGAAACATTTTCAATATATGATTTAACTTTTTATTGATGTATTTCACTTTCTCCTTTTCACCCATATCAATTTTTGTCAATTATATTAGTAACATGGTGGGATTATTATCATCAAAAAATTTCTCTATAAATGAATTCTTAAACTCCCTTCCATTATGGACTGAATTGATAGGAAAAATATCAGGTACCATGTTGTTGCTCTACCTTCTAATGTATAAGGGAAAAATCTGCAAGAAACATCATTGTACAGGTCTTACTTCCAACATCCGTAAATGTATGTATAAATCGTCAATGTTATCTTATTCCTTCGTCTTCTTGTCTAGATCGAACTTAGATAATGAATTTTACGAATGTCTTGATATTATGAAGATTATTCAGAAAATAAGGAGGTCATTGGGCCATCCAATCCAAATCTTGGTACGTCATGTCTTCGTCTCTCTGTTCCTCTTCCTTTTTGAAAATATAAGTCTTCTCCTTCATTATCTAAACCATAAATAATGTCTTCATAAATTAGAATATCAACCTCGTACCCTTTGTTAATGGGTGGAAGATGATCTTAATGCACTTTATCTTCTAAGGATTCTGCTAACTCTTCAAGAGTGTAGAAAACAAAATATTCCATTGTAGAAACTAATATACTCGTACGAATTGTTTATTTCTTCTTAGGAAAATGTTTGAGATTTTTATCTTCAATAATTAATCCAATAAACTTTGCATACTGATAGGTTATAGGTAAAAAAATTTAGATTTTTTTGTAGGTAACCTCGTAGGTAAATTCTGGGTTAGGATGAGAATACATACCTACTTTAGGAATATGAATCATAATGGTTCTCAGAATGATTCTATATTTTCTATAAGATTAATGATTTAGGTTTGTGGAGTTATCAACCATAAAATACTTGGGGCCCTCCTTCTAGTGCTAGAATGATGACAGTGCTAGATACTACTAACATACAGGGGATCTCCTTGATACAATGTCCCAACTAGACCCACATCATTTGGTGTAGGAGTCCCATCTAGAATACGACCCGACTACTATTTAATTAAAGATATTCCCTGACTTTAGGTGTTAGCATGAGAGAGAAGCACAAATTTCATTTTGAATGAGCAAGCAAATGCAGCTTGTTAATGTTCAATTGCAAATGTATGAATATTATCTTACTACAAGGGGAAAAATAAAATGGTCCTCTAAGAGAGAAGTAATAATACTACCCTAATGGATACACACATGAATAATAGATACTCATCTAACATCAAGTGAAATATTTCACATAGATTCGATGTTCATTATAAAAATTACAACACATTTTCAATAAGTAAGAATCAAAGTCACTGAAATAGTTCAATTACTATAGTACAAGTGAAAGAAAACATGAAAAATCAATACTCAAATAATAGTCTCAGAAAAATCTACAATCCATGTGTGAAAATGTGTCGAACTAGAAGGATTTTATATTAAGCAAAATTTCTAAGATACATAAATACAACAGGCATCACTAGCTCCAATAGTGGAGTGTTAAAGGCACTACTTTCTCACAAAAAGTACTAACTCTATCTCTTTAATTCCTCGTGGGAGAAGCCAAAGTTAAAAGTACTTTACATGAGAAATGAGGATCCTTTTATAACTTGAGGCATGAACTTTAACATCATCGTGGCTCTTGACTTTCAAACTCCTAATGAACTTTGGACTTCTACAACCTTTTGAATTCCAAATGACTTATAATTACATATGAATTCTGGTATTACATGTATTATGTACTTCCATGGCTCTTTTTTCCATACATGACTCTTCAAATTCGACTTATTTGTCTTTACAATGATTAAAACATAACATTGTAACTTCTGCATCATCATGTGATGAGAACTTGACATGTCACTATCTTTGATGATTGAGACTAGTAGTGAATGATGGCATGGAATTTCTTCAGTGATGGCCTGGCTACTACTTTTGTCTCCATTCTCCATGTAGCTTCGATTTTTGATGTATTCACCCTCCAAAGGGTATTTAATATAATGGAGTCATGAGGGTGCTTTGATCGTCAAGATTGAAATGTGTTCCTTGGTATCTCAATCCTTCCTTTGTTTATTCTCTTTGGCTTCTCTTCCTTGTGTGTTTTTCCTTTGGAGTACTTGTATCTTCAATTACTCATGAAAAACAACCATAAGCCTGAAAATTTCCTATTCTACCATGTATTATGCATATTTTTTGTTCATTACTTAGTAGTTCTCTTAAAGGGACAAGGGGAGATTTTGGGTGCATGGGCACACTTTCAAAGGCTAAAGGGATGAAAGGAGAAGGATTCAGGGCTGCAACATGTGCTCATGAACTCAAGAGAAAGAGGTAGTCAAGGAAGGGTGCATGGAGGAAGTTCGAAGGATGAAGTGGAAGGATTTGGGCTTCCCAAGTGTGTAGTTCACTCAAGGAAGAGATGGGACTTCAGGCTGCACTCATGCACTCAAGATTCCCAAGAGGATGCATGGTGCTGATATGAAGGCTAAAGGGAGAAGATCAGTGCCTTTAGAGTGTGATCATGTGCTAAAAGGGTTAGGAGGGCACATCGTGTGTAAGGGAAGGTTGAAGGGCTGGCCTTAAGGCCTTTAGGGTGTGATCATGCACTCAAAGAAAGACTTAGTTTCTGGCAGGGTGTAGTTTGGAACAAGGAATGGGAATGATGCTTAAGGAGTTCAATTTTCACTCTTGGAGGGTGCATGGACCACTTCCGAACAACGTAGGAATCCCTATCAATTCTTTAGAGTGTGTTGATGCGCTTTTGGCTCAATGTGTTTGCCTTGAAACCAAATATGTTTCTATGACAAGATGATAGGAAAATGGGAGAACGTGATTATTTTAGACATAAAACCATGTATGACACATACCAACTCATTGAAAAAACTAGGCAACATTTAAAAATGATAATAATACATCATAACACCACTTTACATGCATTCCCCAAGTATAATGGGTGAATTGTATGTTACTGTGGCCAAAAAGTGTTGTTTTACAACAACAAAGATGTTATGACCATGAAATGCACTCAAAGGTAATCTAATAAATGTGACGACACTTGAGAAAATTTAAGAACACTTGAAACATATAGAATGAAATGAGACGACACTTGAATATCAAGGCAACACTAGATATGACGATGATAGTAGGCTCCAAAATTTGAATGTAGTGAAATTTTTTGGAGGGTGTTGTAGCAGTAACAACATATTGGTAAAAAACCCTCTCTCTCAAATATCAAGGTATTTGGATGTGATGCATATGTACATGTTCGAAAGGAGAAAAGAACCAAGCTGGAGAGTAAATCTGAAAGGAGCATCTTTAGTTGGTATAAGGATGGTTTAAAACATTATAACCCTTGGAGCCTACAAATAAGGAAGGTTATGTACAACCGAGATGTGATGTTTAGAGAGGTGAAATATTTTATTAAACAATAATTCCTACTGAAGGGAAAGGAACTAGACAATATAGAGTTTGAACTGAAGGAGGAAGAATTAGACTCCACAGCAAAAAAATAATCATAAGAGGAAGAGGCACAAACTCAAGTTCTTAGGAGATTAGTTCGAGAGACAAGGAAACCAAGGAGGTATAATCAATATACTTTCTTTTAAGGCTTTTATTTATCTATTATTGATGATGATCCCAAAACTGTCAAGGAGGTAATGGATTCAGAGGATGGACAACTTTGGAAAAATGTCATGGTTGAAGAAATGGAAGCCTTGGAGAAAAGTGATGCTTCAGATTTGGTGGATTTGTCAGCTGGAGGGAAACCCATTGGAACCAAATGGGTGTTTAAGAAGAAGATGAATGCATAAGGCAATATGTAGAAAAACAAAGTTTGGTTGGTAGAAAAAGGTTATTCCTTGGCGTTGGGAATTTATTTTGGAGATATTTTTCTCCTCTTGCCAAGTTAGCTACTATTAGATTGCTATTATTTGTTTCTACTACTTTTGATTTTGAGGTATAATATATGGATGTGAAGACAAAATTCCTTCATAGGTATCTAAAGTAAGATATCTACATGAAGCAACCATAAGGTTTTGTGGTGAAGGGTAATAAATAATTATAATGCAATTTAAAAAAGACTTTGTATGGGTTAGTAGTCACCAAGGATGTGGTATCAAAACATTGATACATATATATGGGAACTTAGCTTCACAAGGAGAAAAGAGGATCATTGTGTGTATTTTAAATTAATTGGTCACCATGTTATTTATTTGGTCTTTTATGTGTATGATATGTTTCTAACTAAAAATGATAAAGAAATTTTCGATGTTTTGAAGAAACAAATTTCCTCTAAATTTGACATGAAGGGTCCTAGTGCTGCAAACTATATTTTCAGTTTAGAAATTAAACAAGATTAGGAAAAAGTAAAGATCTGGTTCAACTAGAGGAAGTATGTTGAGAAAATATTGCAAAGGTTTAATATATACGATAGTAAACTAGTGAAGGTTCTTATTGTTGTTGGTGCAAAGTTATTTTCTCAACAATGTCCCAAGGCACATGAAGTGGAAGATTACATATCTCATGTTCCATATGCAAGTCCAGTTGGTATCCTGATGTATGCAACAACCTGTACTAGAACAAGCATTACACATGTAGTGGGAGTACTAAGCAAATTTATGTGAAAACCAAGGAAGTATAATTGGACAATTTAATGAAGTAGGTTTTCAAGTATTTGTGTGGTACTATTTATTATGGTTTGTGCTACCAAGGAAGAGCAAGTTTGGAAATTGTTGGACATACATGGATTTGTTGATGCTACTGGGAAGGAGATATGGATTGAAGAAGATCTACAAGTTGGTATGTGTTTAACATATTTGAAGGAGAAATCAATTGGATGAGAAAAATATAGTATTTTGTGTCACTTTCAACCATAAAGGCTAAATACATGGAAGCCACTCACGCAAGCAAGGAAGTAGTTTGGTTGTAGAGATTGTGTTCAAGTATGGTGTTGGTAAATTGAGCTATAATGATAGACTGCGACATCCAAAGTGAAATTTTCTTTGCAAAGAACCATGCTTATCATTCAAAGAAAAAGCACATTAATGTTAAATATCACTTTGTGAGGGATATGGTTGGAGAGAAAAAGGTTTTGTTGGCAAATATGGACACTTTGTAGAATTTTCTATATGCATTGACAAATTATGTGAGAAATAAGAAGTTATCTTGATGTAGAGAAACAATGGGAATTGAAACCCAGGATCAATGAATGTGCACCCATGTGGACCCTGTGTAAAAATAAAACAACAAGTGGGAGAATTTTGGATATGCATTATATGGTTTCCATGACTAGCACTAGGCATTTTTTTGTTGTTCTGGGCACAACACGAGCGACAGCCCCCATGTCGGGGGGCTCCTTGGGGGCTAGTAACCCCATTGCACGAGGTCTAGGTAAGTGCGTCTGGAATTTTTTTTATGTGGACCCAATAATAGTTGGGCGGATACAAGGATGGGGTTGAACCCAAGGATGGTGGGTGGACCTATCCATGTTTTTACGCATGGTTTTCATGCATGTTTTTTTGGGAATGATAGTTTTTCCCATGGTATTTTGTAGACTTGGTCAACAGAACTATGATTATGTTCAAATACAGGGTTAATGGATTTAGGTTTATGAATTATTCAACATGTATATAATGTATTGTAACATTGAAAGGAATATAATGAAAAATCAACCTAGTTTTCTTGGTTTGGGTTCCATGAGAAAATATTTGTGCATTTTTTTCTCACCATTGTATATATTTTCAGTTTTAAGAATCTATTTGCAGGTAATTTCTATATAAAATTAAAATCACATTAATTTTATACTAGAAATTTGAATTAGACATTATTATTATTATTATTCTTATCATGAAATAATTGAACTTTTTCACTTTCAATTACTTATTCTCTTTGTCTATTGGAATATATATCTATATATATATATATATATATATATATATATATATATATATATATATGAAATTGATATTAAAATAAACTAATTGGCATTGATATTCAAATAATTTATTTAATTTATGTGTTGAAATTTTTTTGAAAAATTATAAATATATATATATATATATATATATATATATATATATATATTTATATATTTAACATTAAAAAGAGAAAATATAATATTTTTATTTATAATTTAATTACTGTGTTTTCTCTAAATTGATATAAAATTGTATTACTTCATGTGGATATTGAGTTATTTATTTTTTACGGTTGAGCATAGTAAGATAATTAAAACTTACCAATCATATACACTCATATTTTTTTATTATAACATACTTCTTATTTTTATTTAGAGAATATTTTACTTTTATTTAAAAAAAAACACATAACTCCATATTAAACACAAACGAAATCACACATAGTCCTCATCATAATAATTAAATACAATGCTAAAACATTTTATGGAACTAAGTGTTTTCTCTCCCACATTTCTAATATATATGGCATGCCCTATTACTTTACAACATGAGGTATTATGTAATGATGATCCATCATGTTAAAGGTTAAATTTATTATTTGTTTATTTTCTTTAAAAATATTAGTTTTAAGATAGAAATATTATCATTCAGATTAACATATTTTAATACTATTCTTATTGTAATGAGATTCCATATGTACAATTCTACCTTGAAGCTATTCTAATTTCTCTTGGTTCTATCATTTTCCTTTGAACAATGAATAATTTGTCATGCAACTCCCAATGATTATCCTGAAGCCCATTCATACAACTAAAAATTGTATTATAGTTCTCAAAGGAGTCCCTATTAAGCTGCTCCAAGGGCTAGGTAATGTGACATAACTATTTATTGAAAAGCTTGAGAGAGGGAGGTTGAGGTTTAAAATGTGGTGGTTGGGGAGGATGAGGTTCCATTATCTCCCTAAGGTCTGGGTCCCCCAAATTTTGCCTACCATGTTGAGCTTGATCCCCCATCCCTCTTCTCACTCAAGAAACAGGCTACGACATGAAAATCTTGGCATCCAATCACACTTTCAAAGGCTAATATCATCTATAACAACTCCTCACCTTCATGCAACAACAAAAAAAACACAAGGTTGAAACCACCTAAGGGAGAGTACTCCTAGATGCATCACGTTCAAATGTAATTATACTACCCTATACCCAGAATAGGGGGAACATAATCACTTCCACAAACCAATCACATGAGTCCAATAAGACATATACATCATCCTAGTTGATTGTGCCCCTAGGTTATCAACTGGGAAGAAACACTCGAAGAGGTTGTTTTCCCCTCACCAAAAGTAACACACCAAAGAGACAAAAAACCAAAATATTTATACAAAATGAAAGATAAGTAAGGTGCCTTAGATCCCTCCAAGAGGACACCTCAAACTAACACTTAATCACAAGAAACTCAAACAACCAACCACTGAAATAAGATAGTGTTTCCATTTGTAGAAAATAAACAAGGACTTAGAGAGTGACTGATGCTCCTTGGGAGATTTATAACATAAATAAAAATGTAGAGGATAAATTAAAGCTCCATACTTTCCATTGAGCCAATAAAACCATAAACACGCCTACATGATGTTAAAAAAAAAATTTGGTAGTAGATTGTGAGCTAATTTCTTATCCCTTACTAGTCAAACGCTCCTAAGGACCGTGAATTATGGGGTCCAAGACACGCAACCACAAGCTCAGATTGTCACCATCCTTCTATGTTCCATCTACAAAAATGAGTGTGCAATTTCTCAATAAGAAGATGATATTAGGTTGTTTGCTCCCTTGCATTATAAATATAGGCTTCCCATTCACCACAATAAATCTCATGTCCTCTTTGATGCGCCTCATCATGTTTACAGTGTGCTACAACCCTTCCTCTCCTAGAATGTACCACATCTGAATGCTAAACAGCATTTCGAAATCGCCCAAATGAATTCCCTTTGCACGCACTTGAATGGCGGGTGTGTGCCATACTACTCTCATTAAATAATGATTGGGGTAATGGGTTTGGAAGCACCAACATCAGTCCCTATAATATCCATTTTCATCACCCCCATTAGGGAATTAAAAGTAATTAATAATATCATTATTATTTAAATTTAATTATCTAGATATATTTTCAATTTTATATTATTTATCTAGGTCAATTTTCATTATCATAATTATCCATGTCTTTTTTCCATATTATTAACTTCGTTAATGTTTTTATTTCATTTTCCATTTTCAACTAGTAATGTTATAATTTTGGATATGATACTCATAATTATTACAATTTTTATGTTTTTCTAATTATGTGTCGAGTGTCCACTAAAAACGTTGAATGTTTGGAAAAATCTACACATTTATTTCAACAATTGTTTTGTCAACAACATGATTTGTGAGAACCTATACATTGAAATTTAAATATCCATTAACCCTTATATATATATATATATATATATATATATATATATATATATATATATATATATATATATATATATATCTACTAATTAGAGGAAATTTTAGCCTAAAAGTTCCCATAAAATTTTCATGTGATTTCCATGTCATAATATGGAAACCAATCAAAATGATTTAAATTTAAAAAGAGATACATGTAAATATTTTGGAGGGAAAAGATGAAAAACTACATTTTAAATTGTATTTTTGGCTTATATCCTTATAACATTACTCAAATTTCAAGTTTAGACACTCTTATATGCATAATTCACTTCCACATCCAATGAGAATCCCTTATACATACTTTTGAGAAGACCCACCTTGAAAAAATACTAGATACATTAAAAAAAACATGTTTTAACACGGTTTTTTAATGTATCTGCAATTTTTATCAATGTCCATCCTCTCAAAAGTATGTATAATGGGTACTCCTTAGATGTGGAATTCAAATCTGCATCTAATGACCGTATAAAATTGAAATTTGAGTAAACCTATAAGAAGATAAGTCAAAAATACAATTAAAATATTAGTTTTTTTGTTTTCCCTCCAATCTTATTTTATTATTTTAACTCTTATTTTATTATTTTTCCTTAAGAGGCCACTTTTAGGCTAAAATTTCCTCATATATATATATATATATATATATATATATATATAACAAAAAGAAAGGGACCAATGGAGGTTAGGGTTTCTAGCGAGGGGATACTCTATAGGGTTTCCAGGTGTGTTGTTTGAAGTTCCTGGATTATTTTGTTTAGCAAGAGTTGTTTTGTTTAGGAGGATATTTTCACCATCCCTTTTAGGATAGAACGGGTGTGGATTTTTCTTTAGTTTATCTTTGTATGATCGATGGTGGCTTGGGGTTTTTCCTACAACAACTTTGTATCTTCCTCCATTGTGATGTCACCCTCTATATTGCGTGGAGAGGGTTTAGGCTCATCGTGGGTATGTTCATAGGCGTGGAGTTTCTACAAGCACTTGCTTTGTTGGTAAATGGAAATTTGGGAGGATTCATACAACAGTTTGGTTTATGCCTCGCTCTTCCTCCTATCATCTCTTGAATCTCTCATCCAATGGGATGGATGAGGGATAATGGTTTATGTAGGGACATACTTATGTTGTTTATACCGAGTTAGAAGGTTTTTTGTTTTTTTTTTTTAGTTTTCTCTATTCTCGAGAGAGCTTATGGGTTGGTGTTTTTTGTTTTATCTTGATGCAGCTCATGCTGCGTCAACCCACAGTATGGATACAAAATGCATGTTTATAAGTTCGCCCCAAAATCAAACTTTCTCATTTTCAGATATAGCCTTAATCAGACTATTTCTTTGATACAAATATAAAACCCACGGAATTAAATGTTATTAACACCCATTTTATACCTCTTTCATAAATGGTGGAAGCATAATCATATGACTTATATAAAATGAAGCAGTAATGTATATCTCACATAAAAAAAATCTGCTAACTCGAATTTAGTTAATTCGATAACGGACACAACCCAATGTTTAAACCTCTTCCATTAATCTGTCACATCCATTATTCTTATTAAAATCAATGCAGCTTTTATTGCGATATCCATCCAATCAAAAGATTTGATGCGAAAGCTATTAGATCTATTACATGCTGGACAGACAACTCAAATCATATAATTGGATTTATAATTTATCGGGTCTGCTTGACATATTGAAACACTTGCAACTAATTTTGCAATAACTATTAGATCAGATATTAGATGGTTTTCACTCTGATTCATTCCATACGCAGTACCGTGATCTCATATTTCTTCAATTCCGCTTGACTTGAAATTCCTGGGAAGTTTCCTTTACATTGCAGAAGGCAAATAGATGAACAAGACTAACAAATTTTTGATTGTGGCAGGTGGAAAATGTTACAATGATGACTATGAAATTCAATTCCTCTTGGATTCTTTATGCATTCAATTGTTCCATTTTTTAATTTCTAGATTTATGCTCCTGCAAAATTATCCTTCTAAAAAAAATGGATTTTCATATCACAAATGGTAGCTATTAAATAAATAATCCAATAGGACCATTCTTATTTCACTATGATGCAGAATTTAAATGAAATCATACACATAGAAATTTATCAAACAGATATCGAATTGAATCAAATAAATTCAGAAAAAATTTGAAGGAAAATAACCTCTAGCATTTGACAATTTTGCCAACATTCGTACAGATACACAGGAGTTGAAATTTTATTCTATTGATTCATATTTCCATCAAATCCTCCTCCTCCATCTAAATCCTGAATCTCTATCCCTCTCTCTCTTTTCATGCCTTCAAGGTTTACAATTCATACAAATGGATTCTAAACCAATTTTGGTTTAGATCCATAGTTTACTCAACAAATATCTAATTATTCTAAGTCCTCATTAATTCCTAAAATCCCTCTTTCATCCCTAAGCATCCTCCCAATCCCATAAATCGTGAACTAATTTCTAGTTTAAGATCTACAATAATTTTTCAAATCTCCCAATCCCTAATTCTCTCATGTTTTCCAACTTTCGAGAACATTTACAATTTTTCTGACAATATTAATTAAAGCCTATTCTAAATCACTCAAAACATTTTAAAAATACATTTAGAGAACCACTCTATTTAAAACGTAAGACCTCCTAAGTCTCCCAAATAACCAATGACATTTCAGCAGGATTCTCCAGCATTAGACTCCCCATGTAGAAATTTTTCATAGACTCTTGTCTAGTAGGTCTTTTGCTTTTCTGTAATAATGCAATAGCCACAAGTCTTAATGAGTTGCTACCTCCAGTATTCCAAACTCTGTTCTTCAGTGATTTCCTTGCTTCTTTCAACTGTTTTTTAAGTATTCTGTTGTATTTCCTTGCTTCAGCTAGTTTCCATATCTTCATTTGTAACACTCCATTGGCTTTTCCTTCAATGTTTATTACAGTCCAGCTTTTATCCACCTAAATTTCTGTCTGCAACTCCTTTATTTATGTCCATTTTCTGTCATCTTCATAAAATCTTCTATTTCTCTATCCAAATTACTTCACTGTTATTGTCTTTTCCCTTGTGTATGAGTTTCAAAACTCTTACTGCCTTATTTTTCTTCAACTTCTGATATCATTTTTGATATTGCTCCAAATACCGTTGTAGAGATTGCTGCCATCCAAACTTCCTGAATATCTTTAAAGATATGGAATGAAATTCTATATGTAACCGAATTTTAATCTATTTATATATACATGTAAAAAAAATTATACCTCTCTGATCTTAGTTGTATTGTAACCGTTATCGTATATAATTAATATGCATCTAACAACTCTGGAATTGTATCGATATATTGTGGATCCATCTGAATTTCAGTGGTGTTTTTCAATGGGATGATATACATGTTATGTGTCTATCTATGCGTAAGATGCTTCGATTTTTATTAGTAGGAGTTTCTGCCAACAGAGTCACTATGCGCTGAATTGTGTACAACCCAAACTCATTGCTTTGTATTTTCGTATAGTCATTTGATATTTATTGGACACTAAAAGTTGTCCCAGTTGTCAATTTTCATAGAATATGTGTTTACAGAAAACTGGTATAAGTTGGTCTAAGTTTTCAAGCTTAATAGGAAATTTTCTTCCAGAGAAATGATGTAAAATGGATAGATTAGTTACTTCTTATTTCTCTACATTATTTATTTCTATACAAATTATACAGTGGCCTAGTGTATTACTTTCCTCATTTACTTTGTGACTAGGTTCAACTCGGCAATCCTACATCAACTCCTCAGCCTTTTAGATAGCCTCTGTCGCAAGATTTGTCCTGCATTTTCTAAACTTACTTTTATTAGTCAGTGTCGTTCTTGGTAACTCATCGCATGCATGTACTATTTTCGTATGACACTATACTACTTTTGTCCTATAGTCCTTTTTCTCCTAACTTGTTCTCTTTGCAAGGACAGGAAGTCTCTGATCTTAGTGTCTCCTGGTGGAATTGGGACAGAGAGCTACCATACTAGGATAATAAGACTCAACATAAGTAAAACTCTACTCACATGCTTACCTCCATCGCACCACCATTTACATCAGTTGACACCTCGAATTTAATTTGATAACTTGGTAAAAAAATCCATGTGAGGATAGCATATTATTTTCATAATTAACTTACTATAATAAAATCACATAATCATGTCTTATGTATGCTTGGACAACTATGTCCCGACAGGGTCTACCTACTATGATAACCCTATCATGTGTTTATGTTTTGGCATAACCTGGATACTACTAATCATCATGAAAAATAAAAATAGTTATAAGTAGCAGGTAATACCCACTAAGGGTAAAATCGTAACATATTCTCAACCAGGCTAACATACAGTCTGTACCCACCTATTAATCTACATAAATTCATCATAATTTCATGATAGTTCATTTCTATTCAAACACACTACTTGTAGCTAATAAATTCACAGTACCAATTCATCATCAATATAACACACAAAGAATAAATACTGGAATTCTATGAAAGAATCATACTAACTGGGAAAGAAAAAATTTCCTCCAATCCACGAGCTTTTTCCTCCCATCTCTCCCCGGAGCAGAGACCTCCACCCCTAGAACTAACAACCTCTTCTTATTCTGGTGAAGGCACTTTTATGCCTACTTTCCCCAAGGATTATTTCTATAACAACGTTCTGTTATTCTAGGTTGATGATCCCCTTACCCTAGGCTTTTTTTTCACAAAAGTATACTTTTTCTTTGTTAAAGCTTCTTTTTTCCACAATGTTGCTTTTTCTACCCCTTCCTAGTGCAATTTCCTCCTCACTGGGGTTTTCTTTGATATATTTCTCCAATCTAAATTAAATTTAATAATTTCTTACTCCCTAAGGGTTTTTCCTAGGAGATTTTTGGAAAGTGTCAAAATTCCATCCTATTCACATGGATTGGAATTTAGCATCTCTATAACTCCGTCTTTTCCAGATTAGTATTCAAATTTTCTTAATATTATTCAAATAAAATAATCCTTAAAATATTATAATTGTTTCTTTGGTCGAACATAGTAAATTTTCATTCCTACAAAAATTTAAAATCTAAAACATAATGAACTAAAAATATGGGATATTACATATCTCCCACATAAGTAAAAGTGAAGGAGAAAGGAGATTCATTCTAGCCAGCAATTGAGTTAAGTTGAACTTAGGTTTCTCTAATTATGGTGGAGTGACAAATATCTAAGCTATATTTCATCCAAGTAGCTTTCAATTTAAACTTATATCTAATGTTAAATTATATAAAAGAATAATAGTAATTCAAACTTCAAAATAATATTTAGAGTTGGTATAAAATGTGACATAATTTTCCTGTGTGGAAAAACATAGTTACTGAGAGTTCAAAACTCATGCATTTGAATAGAAAGTGGGTATACGAATGAGCAAGTAGATTTTTTCTAGAAATGATTAAGTGAAGGTTGATAGAAAGCCACACAAAATTGCAAATTCATACCTTACCAAAATTGTTAGATCCTTTTAAAGAAAACATATTTAATCAACTTTCATTGAAATATATGATAAAATCAACCCAATTTTATGAAAAGTAGTATACCATTTTTTACATAATTTCACATAATACAAATAGATATAAATTTTAATTAAGTATTGTTATAAAGATTTAACTACCCATCAAGAGATGGCCAAGTTATTGAGACAGGGCATCATCACAATACAAAACCAAGTACAAATTGTAGTAATCCTAGAATCATGCTTTACATGAGGTAAAATTGGGGAACTCATGACTTGTACTATAGATAAAAAAACATTTACCATTACCAAAAAATATATGATAAAAATTGACAAACTACATAAGCTTAAGCTTAAGGGGATATAATCCTTCTTGCCTTCCATATAGATAATGAAAATGATTGTTCCAAGTCTCATGTTTCTTCTCATGTTATTTTATAAACCTTGATTGGAAAGAAAAATAGGAGGGCAGAAATGTAAGAAATATAGAACATACTGGATTTAACAGCCCCAAACTGGATTTTACTCTCAGGTACTGGAACCTCTACAAAGGTTCGACCTGGAAACATAGTTTTTCCTTAGGTTTCTCCATTGGTTCTATGTCCAACTTGGATAACCTACAGTTCAATATCCTTCTTTTCATTTTTTATATCCCCTCTTGGATAACCATAATATCTTGAAATGGAGCTAGCCAATTCAAATATAGTATTGTAAATCCCTTGCTAAGTTAGATGAGGATTACATATGGTCTTGAATGAGCATTTGGACTCTTTAGATATATATCTAAAGAGTCCAAAAGCTCATTCAAGACCATATGTAATACATAACCTCCTCATCTAATATATAAAACTTTAATCCATGTGCTTAACCTTAACATTGACACAAATGGAATACAATTTTACTCACTACTTTATGATAGAAAAATATGCAGATGAATATTGCCCACATATCCGAAGTCAAAAGGGATAGATTAAAAAGGGATGCTTCGGTCATCTATAAAAGATAAATTAAAGAAGCATGGCATATTAAAGTAATGTAAATTAGATATGCAT